>JASDQU010818496.1:8262-19310 GCA_032191745.1 Picea mariana | reverse complement strand
AATAGCTATGACACACACACGACACGGACATATAAAGGATGCTCGGGCTTCACAGAAGACGCGACTCAGTCCACAGGTTCTTCTAGGTTCAAGATGCGTGACCAGAGGACAAAATATAGAATGACTCACAAATTTCGGGTCTTAGGTGCGTTTGTGAATATTTCAAAGGTCAAATACAAAGGCTTTTGGGTTCAGACTCTGGATGGAAGAATGACCAGCGAACCCACGTGGAGGTTGGGAGAATGACCCCCCAACATGACTGACTTATCAGTTTTAACTACATGCGCCTAGGTTGAAACTTGTCTTCCTGGAGCCACATGAGTTCCACTTAGCACACGTTCCCTTTATAGGAACTTAGGACAACACTCAACATGTCCACCTTAACCTTCATGAAATAATAATAAAGTATTATCCCCTTTAGAGGTAAGCCACCTAGCTTAGCCCCTAGGCCCACACACTTAGCCTCCTCCCTTACCCAACCTTGTGGAAGCTTAGTCCCCCATCACTCTTTCTTCATGGTTGGTCTTCATGCAACAATTTTATATTTTATTAATGATATGCATAATTACATATACAAAAATTAGGCTCTTGGCCTTTAACACTTAGGCTCTCCGGCCTAATAAACACATAAGCCCACCAACTTATATACACTTGGCTCACTAGCCTATAAACATGATTACAATTCATAATAAAATTGGGGCACTACCGGGGAATATTATAGTATGCTTTATTTTGAGATCTTCATCTGGGTGTGAAGATCAACCCTGTAGTTGGGTGCGCAGGGAGAGGGAATAAAGAGAAAGAGAGAGAATAATCTGCAGCTAAGTGCACATATAGAACTGTATGTTTTCATCTAATATATCAAGAAACACATTTTTGTGGACATGGCCCTAGGGTGAGGGTGAACCACATAAATCTTGTTGTTCTGTGTGGTTGATGTTGTGTTATTTGCTATCTGTTATACTCTTATTGCATTGTGGTATTCTCTGTTAAGGATAAGAGTTATAACTAACTTCGCGAAGTAAGCATAGGACTATTAAAGAACCTCTAGGATATGTTGCGTTGTTGTTCTGGAATCACTTTGCATTTCCTCTGGTTGTAGACACCTGTGTCTTGCAACCCCCCTATTTCTACTTTGGGTGAAACTTTATCTGCTTCCCAGGTGTTGCCGAAAGGGCCAGTAGTTAGGGCTTGTTGGTGTGTTGTTAGAGTTGAATCCTGGGTCTGCCCCTGTGCCAACACTTCTCCAGCTAGATGATGTTCAACTTCATATTAAGCTCATGGATCACAAAATCAATTCATTGGTTAAGAAGATTGCAGATATGGACCCCACCAAAATGGTCTTTCTTCAATCTTAGGTTCCAGTTATAAATGACCATCCTCCTTTGGTCAAGTTTTTGTATATAATTGTTTTGTTAATTTTTTTTGTTTTCTAGAATTAGAGGCAAGGAAGCTCTAGCCCTCCTCATCTTAGGCATTAGGGTTTTAGACAAGCTACACTTAGAATTATTTATTCTACACTTAGTTTTTGGCATAAAATGATTTGTAATTTAATGTTTTCTTAAGTTAATTAGAATAGAAAAAAAAAAAATTACCATGATTTCCCATCTTGTAGACCAACACATTAGGGTTTTAGACAAGCTACACTTAGAATTAATTTTTCTACACTTAGTTTTTGGCATAAAATGATTTTGGTATAAAATGATTTGTAGTTTAATGTTTTCTATTTGTAGTTTAATGTTTTCTTAAATTAATTTAAATGATTTGAATTTAATGTTTTCGATTTGTAGTTTAATGTTTTCTTAAGTTAATTTGAAGAGGAAAAATATTTTTTTACTATGATTTCCCATCTTGTAGACCAACAAATTGTATAAATAGTTTAAAAATATATATAATATGGATAGTAAACATATTTATTTAGAATAAATTTGTTTCATATTCTTAATTGATAACAATAATTTTCGTATCATATTATTATTAAAAAATTCCATTAAACTAATACTTCTATCCATACCCTTTTGGTTTTCAATTTGAATATTAACACTTCCATGACATTTAGTCTCTCCTTAAATTTTCATTAGTGCATGTTTTGTGCACTTATTGAGGAGTTGATTTCTATTGCTCGCTTGTTCGAGCAATTTGAAATAGACGTGCGAGATGATCACCTTACCACATGAGTTTTCAAATTTTTTATTTCGTCTTAATTATAAATTTCCTTAAAAATTCTCAAGTTGTAAAGACCAAAGGATGCTAGTTTACTACAGGTGAAGATTTTTTTGTGTTCTACTCTAAATGAAAAGTAAACAAGACTTCTTTCATATCTATGTAACACTTCTTTTCATCTAAAACCAACATCATTTTTAAATTGTTCATTACATATATAATTAATCAATTATTTATTTCAAAATTAAAAGACCATGTCACACTTCTTTATTATTTCAATTAAAAATATTTAATTTATAATTATAGTTAAAATCACACTTGTTGTCGTCCGCAGGGGTGTAGACCGATTAACAAGTGTCGTGTAAATGAAAGGAAATATATAAAAAGAGGTCTCAAGTTCGATTCTCACCCCGATTTACTCAGAGGGCGTGCTTGCAGGCTGTGCGTTCCTCCCTAGGGGTTATAAGGCAGCCGACAGGATTCGACCCCGTGTCACGCGAGTACGATACTGCCATTGTTACCGATTCCCCTAGTTACAAAGAAAAAAAAAGAAAAATTAAATAAATAAATCACACTTGTTGTCATGCCCCCAAGAGTCATGCATAAGTCTAATCTTGGAATTTCATGGATGTACGACACTGGGACGGTTCTCACTTGGTAGCTTGGTTGAACCAATGATACTTACCTGGACTATGCCTCTTTACCTAGAGCGTACCCATACTCCATTCTAGGCTACATGTGTGTCACACTCCTACTCTATGCAACTCACTTGTATATTTAGACAATTATTAATATTCTTTAACAATTAGTCATTCTAACATACAATAAAAAACATGTGAAACATAAGGGACATAGATATGGTAAAAGAAGCACCAGTGGTGACTAATGCCCAACTTTGTTTATTACATTGTGAAACATATACAATACAATACAATACAATGGAGAGATAACACTACTATCCCAGTTACAAATATGGCCAGAGTCTCATGACTCGCCCCATACAAAAAAATTGTCCATACTTGCATATTCCTCACACCAAGACTCCTCTGTCGCACCTCCTACCTTAGCCTACACTACACCCCAACCATGCATCCTCTTCAGAATGAATTATTGTTTCATGCCTTGCTCCCTTACTTATTCCTCTTGGTTGTGCGCTTTGTGCTCTTATATGGACTCCAAATGTCACCTTCGTGAATTATCACATCCATTGGGTGTGTCATGCCCCTTCACGAACCATTATGTCCAAATGAACTAATGTGCCCCTTCATGGACCGATGCATTCAAACATACTCGTGCGCTCGTCAAACTTTGTGTCTCTTGGAGCGACACACCCCATCCTTGGGTGAGCACCCCTTGCCTTGTGCTCTTCCTTGTGATGATCAATGTGACTCTTTGTGGGTATGCCAATGTGGTCATCCAACCTCTCTAACGTGTCCATGCTTGGGTATGTTGATCCCAAGGGACGTGAAGGTCGATGAGCGTACAAGTTCATGGGCGCATTGGTTCATGAAGGGGTGTGTCGGTTCATTTGGGTGCATTGGTACATGAAGGGGCGCAACACACCCAAAGTACACGATGGTTTGCGAAGGTGATGTTTGGAGTCTATATAAGAACACAAGGGTGCACAACCAAGGAAGGAAATGAACAAGGGTGAAAAGATCAAGATCAACACAAAATTTATAAGGTAGATTCAAACAAGGAGGGGCGAGCTCCCTTAGGGAGCCAATTCACTCCACATGGAGGACTTGTACTACCTTGAGGTGATTCTATGGATATAGTTGGGGCGACTTTCTTTGGATTGAGTCTAGCAGCAAGTAGGGCGACTTTGGATTTTGGGGAAGTCTTGTCGTAGGTATTGGTGAGGCATTGTATGAGATAGAACCAAAGGTATTTATGAAGTCTTGCAATAGAGAAGAGACAATGAGTCTATGGTGGGCACACATCTGGGGTGCACCGTAGGAGTTGCAAAAGTTGTTGCGACAGACGAGACTTGGTGTGACGAATATGTGTATGAGTGTCTTGGTGAGGTGCGAGTCATGTGGCTCTACCCAAGTTGTAATCCAAGCCGGTAGCGCTCATATTGTAAACTGTTTCACAATAACAAGACTTGGTTGGGTGTTAGGCATGTCTTGTGATCCCTGCACTATATCTATGTCTCTCTTGTTTGTTTCGCAAGTGTTCTCTTTGTTTCGCATGTTCATGGATGTATGCTTAAATGACTAAGTGTTAAGTCATTAACAAATTGTCTAAGTATACAAGTGGGTTTCACTAGAGTAGGAGTGTGACTCATCTGTATCCTAGAACGAAGTATGGGCATGCTCCAAGTGAAGAGGTCTAGTCTGGATGAAGTATCCTGGTGTTGCCAAGAAGCCAAGTAAGAACCACCATGATGTTGCATATCCTCAACATGTGCATGATCGTAAGATTCAAGCAAGCATCCTATGAAAACGTGACAACACTTCAAACTATTCTTATTTTTTGATTAAAATAGTTTACTTTATAATTATAATTAAAATAATAATGATAAAGAATTCTAAGTGTAACATCTTGTATCGATACGTAACATATAAAAGTACAACTTTGATTAGCATTCCTATTAAGATTTGAGTCCCATCTCTACCCGACAAAAAGATTAAAAGCATGTGATGATGAGAAAAAAAAACATACGTTAATGAGAAAAGAGTAGGGTTGAAAAAGATAGAACGGAACATTTTCTACCCAGTCACCCGGGAAATCAAAACGTGCACTATTTTCTAATGGAATCGTCTAATTCTAATTTCTATTTCACGTGTCAAAGTATACTTCGAATTAGATGTTTAATCAGTGACTAACAAACAAAGAGAAAAATAATATAATCTGCAAAGACTTTGGATACCATAAACCCACTAGCAGTCCACCCATAAGGCAAATTAACTTGCAACTTAATTTCAAACAGATTCAGAGGAACCATCTATGTATTCTCCTTGATTACGATTTATAATTAGATAAAAAATTGTAAAGTAACTAATACATGCAGATTATTCTCAAATGTCGATAATTGAATAACTTTTTATGATCCAACCCATTATCGCCAGGTCAGGTTGGTTAACAGGAGCGTTGCGAGCCGAAAAACCCATGTGCTTTGAAAGTTAGATAGTACATTGCTCGAAACGCTGAAATGATAGATTCCTGTTTTTGAGACCCGGGTGATGAAGTGTCGTTCTTGCAGATATTTTTTGTTCGTTGATATGAAAATCGGATGTATACTTATGATATGCAGTTGTTTTGTTGGGTGAAGTAGTGGGAAATTGTCCAAAACCCATATTTTGTTGAAGCTTGCTAACATTCCAATAGATACTTCTCTATTTTCACATGGTTTCAATTGAGAACTTCTCTATTCTCACATATTGAGAACGTTCTAATGGTGGAGATTATAGTGTGTCAACCATCTACATTTCTTATATAAAAAAAAATAGTGTGATTTGCCAACTTAATGGGTATTGGCCTCTTACTTTAGTTTTATATTTGTAGATTTATTTATCTTGGACAAAGAAATATGAGATCTCTCTTTGTTCTAAAAGTTTTTTCATTGTTCATTTCTTTGATCATGTTGATTATCAAAGAATGTTTGAGGAGGGTCTCTGCTTTGGGTGGAAATGTGGAGTTTTTTTATAACTCCTTGGTTTCCAGATTTTGATCCTAACCTTATGTTAATTACTAGAATCTCAATTTGGGTTCATCTTGCTAATTTGCTATTACATTTTTGGTATTTACTAGTTTTTGAGGATGAGGACTTACATCAAATTCGTCTCTAGAGAACTCTAACAACATTATGTACATATGCCTACATTTGTGTTGAAGTAGACTTTAGTAAAGGTCATCCACACCAAATGCTTGTCAAATGGAAAAATATTCAAAACACTCTTGACTTCTAAATTAAGAGAACATGACATTTCATTGTTGGATTTGTATCTCTTAGAACATGCTCATGCTCATCTTCCTCGGCAAAATATGACAAAAACAAAATAAAAAAGATGGAATTTAAAAAAAAATAATAATCATTAGAATGATGAGCAACAAGATGAAATTTTCTAAAAAATGATGATGTTTAGAATGATAACAACAATAGTAGAAGACACGGATAAGAAGCTTTCCTCTTGAAAGGAGTTGGTTTTTATAAATCCTTTTTAGGTAAAACAAAGAGACTTCATGATACTAATTATCTTTTTAAAATAAAGATTTAGTTCCCTCTATAATTTGGAATATATATAAAGAGTAGTTTATACTCTTGTAAGTGTCTTAACCCATGCACTTACTTTTTTTATTATGTTATTAACAACTTAAAAATGTGATAAATAAATAAAAAAAAATAACTACTCACCTCTTAAACCTATATAAAATTAATTTTTTTTTAAATGGTTATTAAATTTAACTTTAAAAAAAATAAAAAATAACTTATGTAAAAAGGCACTTCTTATATACACATTATGTACCTATTTCAAGATATTTATAATACTCCTCATGCTTATGACTTGCAACTTAAGAAAAAGAAAAAAGGATTGTCTCAAGGAGACTACTAAAGTGAATTAGGCAGGGCCGTTAGGAACATCCTTGGCTAACGACTTCAAAGAATTAGGCATCCCCTTCTTTATGTAAGGGTGGGTGTGGGATTCGACGAGGTTGTAAGAGCCAGAGAGTAAGAGTGGCTGATCTGCCATAAAGGAAGGTTGGCTGATTTCGGTTGAGACTAGGATTTTTGAAAAGTTGAGAGTTAAAATGTTGAAAAAGAGTTGATGATTGATTATTATTATTATTATTATTATTATTGTCATTAGAGTTTTATTTGTCTTTTTGGGTGGAGTAATAGATAAAACATATTATGTTTTCTCTATTATTTTTATTAAGGGTGGGGTTGGGGGAATAATAGAGAAAACACTCCTACTCCCACCTGGTGGAGAATAATAGAAAAAACACATGTTTTCTCTATTATTCCTCCCACTTGGCTGTCGTATAAGAATGGAGGTGAAGAGAGTAATAGACAAAATACATATATGAGGGTGGGCGTGGGAGAGTAATAGACAAAACACAATATATTTGTGAAGTATCCACTCAAAACATAATATGGTTTTTAAACTTTTACACAAATTTTCCCACATATATGAGGATGAGAGAGTAATAAACAAAACACAATATATTTGTGAAGTATCCACTCAAAACATAAAATGTTTTTTAAACTCACACAATTTTTCCAAAAAAGTTTTAACTATTATTATTACTAACTGTGTAAACATGCAAATTCAGAACTAAAATAGTTTCTATCTAATTTTCTAAAAGCAATTTTATCAAATAAACGTCTGGTCAATTAATTATATTGTTATATGGCTGACCGACCAGAGAAGATCTGATCAGGCGACAATATTCAATAGACCTATAACTAATTACTGCTGACTTTGTAAATCTGTAGGCGCCTCCGGATCCAATGCTGGAAATAAACTACAATGGCGATTATAATATGACATTGAAAGATGAAGATGGAAGCCATGAGAGACGTTTAATAGACGTGTAAACAGGGGGCTTCCGTACTTTCCCAGGAAATATGAATCCACCCACCAACGACTCGATTAAAATGACCGTTATTTTGTGTAAAGTTTTCCATTTTTATTTAGACAGGGAATGACAGGCGCGCCGATGGATGAATACCAGGTGCTGGTTTGTTTACTAACCTTTTTGACCCTTTACCCGCTGCCGCAAACTTTTTGGAATGATGGGATCTTCCCGTCGCTTCGTCTAGGTGGACCAGATCCTTATTGGATCAAGGAAAATTGTTGGGTGAGAGAATGATCATGGATGCCATTTCTCCTGTCATTCTATTGGAGTTTAATTAGGTTTCTCTTGCCATTTCATTGGAGTTTAATTAGTTGTTGTTTAGTTGTTATATAAAATGGTTTTGGTTTTTTCTACTGGAATCTGGTCATATAAATTTATATGAATTACTAGTTATTATTATTGAAATTTATTTTTAAATATAAAAATTGATCTAAAAAACTTACTAGACACTTGAATTATATAAAAATATTCATTCAAATATACAAATCTAATAATTTTTTACTAGATTTAAATAAATATCCAAAAAAACGTCATTAAAACGTTTAACCTACAACGTTTAATTAGCCAGCATGGAGTCGTTGGATATTAAGAAATCTTGCGAGAAAAAAGTTGTGTGTATTTGGTATCATTGATTCCATTGAGGCCAAGAGAGAATTCCTCTCATTACTTAGAAGTTTATCATTTTAAACATCTGGTTTCCTTTAATGAAAGAAATTCTTACTGTATTCAATGTGAACTTTTATTTTTATAACCATGTCGGTGTTGCAGATTCGATATCATGGCCGAGAAGGGAGTAATTACACTCACGATTAGAATGAATTCAATACATAAGAGTTCCATGGCATTCAAGAAAAGAGATCCTCTCATATATATATATATCAATATATTCATATATATATATATATATGAATATATTCATATATATGTATATGTGTGGGTGAAAATTGATATAGATAAAGTAGTTTATAGTTGGTTTATGTTTTTTAAATAGTAATTAAATTTTTTATTTGATTTCATGTATGAGAGTGAGACAATGCACTATTTGAAATCACATGATAACATGAGGTTTGCCTCTTTACAAACGATTCCATGTCTCTTTACAAATCATTTTGAACTATATAATTATATCTTAAAATTATAATATATATTAATTACTGATTTTTCTTATTAAAAAAATATTTTATATTTTTATTATTTTAATGGAATTATTATTTTACTGAAGTAAGAAAATCTTTTTTTTTTTAAATCTGTGAAATTAAAATATAATTAATTTTTTTATATCTGATTAATAAATATTGCAAATGATTAACTAAACAAGTATTACAACTAGTTTTTTAGCTTGTTTGAGAAAGTGAAGAGAAAAAGGACTCTCCTTGCTTTATTTGTCTTTTAAGAAAATTAAATTTATTTTTTAATTAAAAAAAAATAAAGAAATTTCTTTTTCTTTTTTTTATTTGCTATTTAATAAATTAGAGTTATTAAATAAAAAAATTTATTTGAAAAAGAGAGATTTTTTTATTATTTTGTTTTTATTCAAGGAAAAAAATATTATATTTTATTTTCTAATTTAATAGAAAAAAACATATTTTAATTTTATTTACAATTTCTATGAAATTTAAAAGAGAGTAGACCTTATCTAATATAATTTCCAGCCTAAATTCATCATAACTCTGAATCTATCATGAGTAGATACTGATTAAATCCCTTAATGTGCAAAATTTTTTTAGTACAAAACTTGAGAAAATGTCTTCACTTTTAGGGATTTGATCCCTCTTAGTGCATGATAGATGTGACTTAGGATACACTAATTTAAGTTGTCCCACTTTCCACTCACAAAAGGAGAATCTTTAGATCATCACCAATATATATATATATATATATATATATATATATATATATATATATATGTTTTAGATGAATTTCATTATTTGAAATCTACTAAGTATCATTTTTAATCTAGAGAACACTATCAAGAATGACAGTTAAAAAGTTTTGAAGATTAAAGTGAATAGTAAAAAAGTAACAATATCCTTAAACACTTTACTTAATGACCAATTTAAATATATCTTCTTCATTTTTTTAGTTTACCCATTCAAACCTCTAACTAGAGATAAATGATATTGCAATGAAGGTCATAGTGTGTCTCTCTTTCTTTCTAATACAATAATTCCATTTACATTTGATTCCATGATTTGATTTTGATTCTATATATCTTAACATTCTATATATCTTAATATTATAAGGTTTTTAATGTGAAAATACTAATAGATAAATCACACCCAATCAAACAAAATATATTCCACTTCAACTTATAATATATAATTTCAAATTGGTTTGCATTATGTTATTGTTAAAGTCTTTCCCTTGATTTGTTGCACTATATCGTTCTTCAAATCAATGTATGAGATCAATTTCCTTTGTATTGTTTCTTCAATTAATCAGTTAATGCATTGAAACTATTTCCATTCCATTATCTTTGAAATCAATGAATCATAATGTTTGATCTTATATCATTGTTAAAACCAATACAATTACTTAATTATTGTAAATTTTATTTTTTATAGTATCATCACTAAAATTAATGCATCCTATTGTTTTTCAATATGTCATTATTGAAATCAAGACAACTAATTGTTCTAAATCATTTTTCATTGCATCATTTTTGAAATAAATGCACCCTATTGTTTTCTGTTAGATATTTTCTCAAATCAATGTAGGTACCTAATGCATGTATTTTATCATTGCAACTAGGTGATTTCTCTAAATTATTTTTGGTTATATCATCATTGAAATCAATATACCTATTTGTTTGTGTTATATCATTGATAAAATCATTACAGGTACTCAATGATTGATATTGCAATATTTTTTCATTTCCATAGGGAGAACATATCAATAATGTAAGCCTCTACCTCCTAAATTTTAAAACTTTCTTCATTTTGATAACATAATTATATGTCTTAAGAGTTTTTCATCATCTTCATATCGAACTATTATCTCAATAATATATTTATTCTCAATATACTTCTTGTTATTTTATATTTAAAAAATAAAATAAAATGGATAATATAAATTTTCATTCTCTTGAAGAAAAAATATAAAATGATATTGTTTAAAAAAATATGTTTGAATAAATGAAAAATAATAATTTCTAGAAACTAAGAATAATAATAAATATTATAGATATATGAAGAGATGGTCATAATGAATACTTTTTCATATTAGACTCGTTAGAAAGTAATCTTAACTCATTAAAAAGTAATATTATATATTTATATGATATATAATAAACATAGAAT
>JASDQU010818494.1:46719-61946 GCA_032191745.1 Picea mariana | reverse complement strand
TCGATAAGAGGCTCGATATACACATTCATAGATTTAACTTGGTACTTACCTAATTGTTTGAAATTACATGAAATTACTACCATGGTATGTATATATACGTAAATAAATAAATAAAAGATATTGTGCAAAAAAAGAGAAAAATAAAAAAATTATATTCAAAAAATTAATGTAAAGAAATACCTGGAACAATCATTTTCAACATTATGTGCTCCCTATTTATTGACATCCAAGGAGGAATGTTATTGTTGATAACAAAAATAGGCCACATTGAGTAAACAGACCGAAGCTCTCCAAATGGATTAAAACCGTCAGTTGTCAATGAAAGCCTAACATTACGAGGTTCATCTGTAAATTATGGCCATTTTGCAACAATTTCCTTAAATGCATAACGATCTACAGGAATTCTAAGAACAACATATCCAATTCTCTTTCATGCATGGTAATATATAAATTGTGCTATGCTTTGGCACCTGAACAATTGCTGCAAACGTGGAATTATGAGAATATGTTGGAGAACCTTTCGAAGCACCATTTTTGTTACTTGATTGGTTCGATATCTACTGATACCACATATTGAGCATTTTGTTTTCGATGCATGTTTTCCATAATATATAATATCATCATTAGTACATGCATCTATACTTTGATACTCCATTCCAATATATTTCATAATGGCATGTAAATTTCGATATGTGCGAGGTAAAATATTTGACAAGGGTAACAAAAATTCACCTAACAATCTAAAACATAAAAAATAACTAGTTAATGTAAAGAATAGTAATTGTAAATATTGAATTTTTATTTTACACATTAATTAACACTAAAAAAAGGGGAAAAAGTCAACCTTTATGTAGATGTGATGAAACATATTACATACCTTAGGATCTGTGTCATACAAGTGTTCGATAAATGATTTGTAACCTTTAAGTTTACCAATAACAATGTAGTGGAGAGAATGTTTTCTCTTGACCCTTTATAAAGTCGTTTATTTTCCTTTTCAATCAAAGGTTCATCATAAATACCATCACTATTGTCCCCATGATCCTCATCTGGATGATCGAATAAGTCTTGGATCATTTGATTTGTCCCATCATCTTGAACTATGTTATTATTGTCATCTACTTCCATGGGATCATTAACTTGATCTTCATTATCTGCTTCATGTTCCTCATCTTGTACAACATCATTTCTGCTACTACTTGGTGCTTTATGCAGAAAGTTAGGGGGGAAATCTAACTTTATAATTACAAACAATCATGAAAAATTAGTGCATGTATAAAAAAATATAAAAGTTTGAGAATACCATCAATATTAAAACAGATAATGAACACACATACACACACACACACACACACACACACACACACACACACACATACACACATATATACATGGGACGATATTCATTTGATCCCCCGTCCATGTGCCCATATTTTCTACAATGTTTTTTAGTTGTTGCTATTAAAACTCTTTCGGGACGTCTAGTACAACAATTTTTGCAACGACAATAACATTTATCATCACCCTTTTCACCCTCTTTAATTTTTTTCCCACCTCTAATGTTTTCTGACATTCTTCCCCACATACATATACTGATAATTATCTTATAAAATTGAGTGGTGTATAATAGAATATCTATTATATTTTTTTATTATAACATATTAAAAAAAGACTGTTTTTTGTTCGCCAAGAAGACCTTATACCCTTTTTGAACCGTCTTTGTTATAGCAAACTTGTCGCAACATCCATAAAATGCAACGTATTTATAGATTTTATAACGTTGCAATTTCGATGACAGTTGACCAAGTCAATGTTGACTTTGTCAAATAGTGGGTGACCGTTAGGGGGGGTAAGACCTAGTGTCCACACAGTCGCAAGTGTGATGCACATTTGATGTCGTCACAAGAGCAACGACCTTCAGAAGATGTCTCTCTTGCGACTATTTGAAAAGTACGTTGCACGTGCGACAATATCGGGTAGTATGGAGAAAAAAATTAAAATTTCCTCTATTTTTCTACAATATGGCCAATTTTTCCCATAACGTCGCAAGTAGATCATCGCGATTTTTCCAATATGTAGTAGTGTGTGTAGGACATGTTTGGAGCACCTCCAAAGCTGACATCGCGCACAGGGTTTGGCCCAAATACTTGAAAATTGAGTAATTTTGGGCGGCTCTGGCATCAAGATTGTGGGCAGATTGCTTAAGGACTTATTTCAGAATATGAGGCAAAGGTTTAGGCTTATCAATCTGTAAAGGTGTTTCTGGAGGAAGATAAGGATATGGACCTAAAATAGGTTGTGGAGAACCATAATCGTGAGATCGAGTTGCTACACTAACCTCATATTTAACGATATTGACGCATAGATGGCCACAATCATGTGCTGAGGGGTTTTGACTCCACTCGACACATTTCTAGTGTTGGAGGTCCCCGAGGTCATATTCAGGTTATGTGGAAATGGGTTAGTCAACACAACAGGCTATTGCACTATGAGCCTCGAGGCTTCCTCAATTTTGGGCACAAGTGGGTAAGGTGATCATATTTACAAAGTTTACATGGAAACTTCATCTTCCTCTTTCCTTTCTTTCCCTCACAAACATTATTATTGGATTTATCATTATTATTGTCGTCCTTGGATTTATTATTATTATTTTTCTTCCCACCCTTACGATTATTACCTCATCCTTTCTTCATGTTCCCTCTGGGTTGCTAGTTATCATTTGGGTTTGATGACGACTGTACATAATGCACATCTACCGACTGGGTGGTGGAGGATGAAGCCGTATCTTGTCCAAATACAGACTGGTTAAGAGACAAATATTTTAGCTGGTGCGTCACTAGGTCCATAGTCTTAGCATTTGTGGAGCCTATGATGTCTTCGGCATGAGGCCCATGATTTTTTCTAGGATCATAGTTCGACCAAGACGCGTCATGGATAATTTCATAAATAATCTCAGATTGAGCATATATAAGGTCCAAATGTTGGGCTTTGAAGATGACTTCTTCCTTAGATGTCACTCTGGATGTAGAAAAATCCTTCGAAATGTAAGGCAATAAAAACTTGAGCAATCATTCCAACAAAAAATCTATATGAATGTATGCTTTAATCAACCTCTTATGTCTACACCACTCTTGGATATGATCGAAGATGTGGGTGGCTTTGTCTTGAAAAAAATTCGATAATTTTTTTATTCCAACATCATAATGAACCGAAAGTTGGAAGTGATTGAGAAAAACCAAGACCATATGATTGAAAGTTTTGTAGGTTCCCCCAGGTAGCTCGATGTACCACTTCATGGCATCCCCCATAAGGTGCATTGAAATAACCTCAAATAAATAGAATCATCATTAACGGAGTTAGATGAGCACCATATGTGAAAAGTAGTCACATGATCACCCGGGTCCTCACTAGTCTTTCCTTCAAAATTTGGAATGTTAGAAGGAATCTTGGTGGGTACAGGGGGGCCATGATGGATCACAAAGAATTGGGTCATTCATCAATTTTGACAATTCTAACAGATTTAACGTGGCCAAAAAATGGAGTCGGGGTCGTGGCGTTTGATCCCATGCTCCTGGGAAAGGATGGTTTTGAGAGATCGCAGGCCAACCAGGGTTCTGGTATATACCTTGGCCCTATATGGTAGGATAGTATCCTCCTCCCAAATGATTCATAAAAGGTTGTAAGGGAACCATTACCGAGGAAGTTTCTTGCGAGAAGAAAGATACATGATAAGGATTACTCATGTGAGGATATATGTTTCCCCCAGATGAAGAAACTTCATGTAGGGGGTTTCCCATACTATAAAAATGACTCCCCCYAGATGGAACACCAAAGGACAGAGGGAGGTTCTCCATGAGAAAAAAAATCGTAGGAACCGACATAGTGGAAGAAGGATAAATGGATGGGTTGTAAGACATAGAAGGACCACCCATTTGAGCATTCGATCCTAGAAAAGTGTAGCTAGGATTGGGTCTAGAGGAAGGAGGATTAAAACATCCTACCATATTAGTTGATTGAGGGATATGAACCCCACCAAATGAAAAAGGAGTATAAGGAGGCGTCATGCCTCCAGACCCAAAACTAGGATTCACATGAGACGACGAAACATAGGATGGGAAGTGCAAAGTCATGTCTGACATACCAAAAGAGAAAGGATTATTGGTTGAAGGAATTGATTGAGTTCTATGATTCAACATACCACTCGAGAACAAAAAAGGGTTGAGCATAGACCATGGGCTGGGTATCATTAGGTGAGGGAGCCTCCAAAATCCAAACAATTGACGATGAGGGAGTCGAGGGTACCCCAATAATCACAATGAACACTGGAGTCGAAGGGATTCCTGAGACATTCATATCTGAATCAATACTCATGGTAGGACGATCACGAGCTTGGGAGTTGGAGATATATGTACCACGCTTATTAACTCTATGCCTTTTAGGAGGTGGATTCAACAAATGATCTAGTCATGGTGGTAGATTCAAAAGATTAAGAGACTGGAAAGGAGGTTGGTCTTGCTCCACAATGACTCAGAACCCGAGTAACAATAAAAAATACTAAGGCCGACTAATAATCAAAGAGCACACTCCTAAATAAAGCCAAAGGACAATGCACACAAACAAGATATGATGTCAGAGGGACCTCTTGAACTAAATAAGGTATGCCTCTCCCAAGAGGGGATGAGACTCCCAAACAATAGAGTGGAGGAAACATAACCAGTTATAAGAACCCTCATAGGATTCACAGCTCAGTCAGTCAGATTCCTCCGGTGAGAAAATCCTCCATAAAGTCTATTGTTATCTGATCCCTATCTGATTCAGGGTACCTGCAGAATAACCCCTGCAAGTAGCCTATGTGGCTACCTAGTTCAAAAAACTAAATTCACCATGGTATAACCAATTATTAGGCAAGAAGTCATAAGTATGGTCCACCATATGGGCAGGGTAGAAAATCCTGAAATATCGAAAGCATCGCCTCTCAAGGAGGTAAAGGCACTAGCGAGACCCCTCAATACGAATAGAACCCCATAAATATATATGACACTAGGAAGGTGTTAGAGGGATATCTCTGCAACCAACTTTACGTGACCTCGTGCTTAACTCCAATGTGAGTGGAGCCTCCTAAGGACACCAATTACACAATGGGTTTCACCACTCCCTTGTCAGACACATCAGTTGAGTTTTATAAMCTTGGAGAAGTTTACTCACAAAATCCTATTTCAAGGCCCTAGGTCCTACACTTGTTTGTGTACCCTGAAAAATAAAATTGTTTCTAATCAATTTTAATTATTCAAYGTTAATTTTAATGGATTCTTCTTACTCAAKAGGTGCAATTGTGAAACTAATGGTATTATGAATCATCATATATAAAAAGGAAGCAAATGTAAAAACATTTATAAGTACTAGTCTTGATTTTCAAAGAGATGGTATGCTTCTAAATGTTGTTTCCAAGATGAAATCTCTACAATTTCAATGAAGTGCAATCATTCCTAGTATGACAAAACTAATGTAAAGTAGCCAAAAGTGCAAATGCTATAAGTAAAATGCAAAAAAACAACATTTTTTTTTTGTATTTTTGATATAATGATAGGAAAATGAAAGGACTGGATAAAAACCTCACATGCAAACCTTAATGCAAGCAAAAAGAGACAAGCCAAGTAGGAAACCAAGAAGCGATTACCCAGACCTGAATGCAAGGAAAACAAATGAGAAAAATGACAAGAAAAGAGTTCGCCCAAAAGATTCACCAATAAAGTAGCTTCCTATCACTCTGTAGGCACTTAACAATTAGAAAAGGGACCCAAAAAGTCTCGGTAACCAACAAAACTCACCCAACAAACACTAAACTCAGCCAAAAGGACTCAGAAGATAGTGTATGCAACGGTTCAGGGAATATAGGCGTATGTATGCACCCTAAAGACATACAACTCGTGTATGCCAAATAAGACACTTCCTGGGAAAGGGTTAGGCCAAGAAACTCATATATGAAGAAAAATATAGGCTGTCAAGCAACAAGTGACACATAATCTTAGGAAAACAAAGAGAAAATAAAGGAGAAAAAAAACCCAATACCCCAAAAGGGATATCTTCCCCAGCTGAGTCGCCAATTCTATTACGAGGAAAATCTCTCTATGGTTAGGGGAAAACCACAACATACAAAATGATGCCCAGAAATCAACTCTAATCTCAAGTATTCTATATAAATGAAAATTCTAACAAGAGAAGTCTAGAATCCTACCTCATTCGGACATCTGAAGAAGACCACGGTTGAGCACATGACCCAAAGATTTATACCTTCAACTTGTCATCAACAACCAAGATGCGTAAGCATGTGGAAATGATATATGATGTTGTCATATAAACTAACATAATCCATTAACATACATAAAAAATACAACCATGGAAATTGATACAAATATTTGCGATATATAATTGGACGAGAAAAGAGCATTTCTATTAATGTAATCAACATAAGTACATAGGTGACAAACTTTTGTAACAACAGATATTGGAACTGAGAAACTGATTCCCTCCAGCTAGGCCTTCACCACTTCAATCCTCCACAAAGGTAAGCTCACAAGTAGTAAGATTCAATGAGGTTCTCCATCTCAAGATAGGAAGATCTTGGGAGTTGAACACAAGAAGTTCAGACTTTCAAGGACAAAGGGAAGTAGACTCAATATGAGGTGAAATTTCTCCAGAGTGTCTTTGCTCTCAATGATGAATTGTCTTCAAGGCTTGTATATGGCTCAATTTATAGCCTCCAAATGGAATTGAAGGATCGATTTAGAGTGTTTACAATACATGGAAGGTCAAGGATCATGGATTGCATGACATGGCAGGAAACCCGACATATTTTTTAATTTTTGAGCACAAAACCCAATGTGCATGGGCTGTAATGGAGTAACCTACGTATACGTGGGTTGTATGACTGTGGATTGCGTATATGGACAAAAATATGTATTTTTGGCTCTAGAGTGAGAAAAAAAGGGGAAATTAAATCTATAGAGGGAAATGGAAGGCCATCAAAGAAATATGCATGGAGTGAGGAAAAAATTGCTATAACAATAGTCTTCTCAGAAGACATTCCATGCACTGCTCCTCGTGGGCTTTATACCATTGAAACCCTAGCTCTTGACTCCAACAACTTTTTCATGGGGAACTCCACCTTTCTTTATCATCAAACCACTCTTGTGAGAGATTCTAGGTTTCCCTTTCTCTGATACCACATGAAAGGAAATAAAATGAGAGAGAAAAAATAATAACAAGCAAGAAAATAACAACAACACATAAGACACATGATTTATCTTGGAAAACCTTATCCAAGAAAAACCATCCAATATATCTATTGGTTCCTTGAACAGACCTGACCAAGCTGACCAAGTGAGCCTTCATCAGTCACGTTCTGGCACATTACAATGGAGTATCACCAAATTTTTAAAGGCTTTCATTACATGCAATCTACGAGATATAAAACCATATGTCACCAATACCATGTGCCCAAACCACCATTGTTTAATTAACAACTTTGACTCTTTTACCAAGTCAAGTTTAACCTAGCACACTGGAGCTAGCGCAGCAAGGAGGGATAATTCTAGATCATTTCTATATTGTTTTGAAGCACTTTTGGAGTTGAAGACTGAAGAGACAAGTTCTCAGGAATGAAGAGTGAAATCTTGTGCGAGTTGCGCTACAATAAGAAGATGCTACTTTCTTTTTCCCTGGTCATTTTCCCAGCAGCGAGATGCCTTGAGATCCCAATAGTGAGATTCTCGGTCACCTGTGCTAGAGACCTTGGTAAATGATGTATCCTGATGGACTCAGAGCGGTGAAGGGGGCACATTAGGAATGGTACAACCCGATGGACTCATAGCAGTGAAGTGGTGCATTATTTGGTTTGGGAAGGTGTGTGGAAGAGAGCTGGTGGAAATTGGGATAGTTGTAGGAAAATCAAGTGGGTTGTGGGATTTTGCTGAGTTGTGAGTGGATAGAGAGAGACACCCTCTTTTGTGGATTCCTAGCCCAAGCTCGGAGGTGACTTGTTGTTGAGATATAGAAAAATAGGTTTATGGTTGGGTGGAATGTCCATCCCAAGTAACTGGTCACACCATTGTTGTAAAAAGATAAGTGTTTATCTATGTTTTGTGTTAATTTTATGAGCTAAATTGTTGTGTATTAAATTTTTGTAGGTGAATGGTTCATATCTTGTTGTGTATGGAGTTAATTAGTTGCATTCATGTTTGTTTCAACATGTTGTAGATATCATTTAAATTAATGATGGAAACATGGTTAAATCTATTTGTATTCCTCTATATGGTAAGTTGAATAATTAGTCAGCAACATAAAATTTTATTTCAAGTGTATTTTCACATGCAATGAACCTCAGTCGATCTAGGGGACGTTACACTCATATCCATCTAGGGTTAGGGTTTTTGCATGGCTCAACCCTTAATTAATGTTAAAGTTTTGGACCTTCTAAAGTCTTCTTGAAAGTGCATACATGACTAGCCTAGCATGTGTAAGTAATTGAGGTTGACGTGGCATCCACTTAGTACCATGGTGGTCGACAAGGTAGGTCAACTAAAGAGAAGAATAAATTCCATATATGAACTCTCATTGAAGTCATTTTCTCACCATTGGAAATCTCTTAGTGTGTAGAATAACATCAATGGTTTGYGAGTTATGCTYRCAAAGTTTTGACCCCCAAAAAAGTGTCATTCGATGCCTCAAACTGGCTCTGGAAGGTTCCAAAATCCAAATCCCCAAATTGGGACTTGCCACKAAAATGTGCCCTACAAGCCAATTCCTCCAATTTTTCCACCCAAGAAGTACCAATATAAATGGAAAATTATATAATGATCTATTCCGAATAAGAAATAGACCTGATTAGCAACATGACATGTCTCTACATGGAAATGCRTATATATTTGGACATACTGGTACTATATTAAAATATTTAATGCATTGTTACTATTCTTGACACAACATAT
Organism: Picea mariana; assembly: GCA_032191745.1. NCBI lineage: Eukaryota > Viridiplantae > Streptophyta > Pinopsida > Pinales > Pinaceae > Picea > Picea mariana. The sequence goes on along the minus strand of JASDQU010818494.1, from coordinate 52,959 downwards.
TATCCATATTATMTATAGTTTTATCCATATTGTTTATAGTTTTGGACTCCTTTTACATATGAATGWGCTTCATATATACTGTACTTCTAATTCTACATCTAGTTCTAAATGGAAACAAGCAACACATATTATCCATATTATCTATAGTTTTGGACTCCTTTTWCATATGTATGTGCTTTAGAWCTACTTTACTTCTAATTCTACATCTAGTTCTAAATGGATATCAACAACACATAGTATATGGGTATGTGAGAATAAATTGTTTCTAACATCTACTTTTCTTTTAATTCTCCATTTAGCTCTAAATGGATATGAGCAACACATATTATCCATAGTTTTTATCCATATTATCTATATTTTTGGACTCCTTTTACATATGTATGTACTTCCTTTTTCCTTTTACACATGTATGTGCTTTAGATCTACTTTACTTCTAATTCTAAATTTAGTTCTACATCGATATAACAACACATGGTATATGGGTATGTGAGAATAAATTGTTTTCTAACATCTATTCTACATTTAGTTCTAAATGGATATAATGGTATAGGGGTATGTGAGGATAAATTGTTTCTATATTTTAGAGAGTTGTGATATTTTAACCATTTCTTATATTTCTTATCTTTGGCTATTACTTTGATGAACACATTTATTTATTAAAAGGGAAATAATAAGGACATAAATTTGATTTTCTTTTGGGTAGTAATAATGATGTTTAATTAATTAATTTGGGAGAGAGCATGTGCATGCAGGCTAAGCAAGCATCCGCAACCAGGTTTCTCGTGCAGCAAGCCACCATGGGAGCGCCAGGGATCAAGGAGCTGACTCCCCCCCCACCTCTCTCCACTGAGGAAGCCTTCAGGAGGTTAATCAACGCGCATGGGAAGTCTCTAGCCCCGCCTTCCATTCTAAAGTTCATCAAAAAACTTGACTCAATCCCTGAAATCGTCCTCCAGGAAGATCAGCGCATCAAAATAGATTTAGCCCTTGCAGAGCGTGGATTGGTTGGCCAATTTATGGGGGTTTGGTCGTCCACAAAAACCACAGATGATTGGATCCACAAAAACTGGAGACCGCTCCTTCAGAGTAGCGTGACATGCTACCTGGTAGGAAGAGGTTTCTTCATTTTTGAATTTACCTCAAAAGAAGACCGAGATCTCATCTTTAGAAGCGACCCATATTTATGGGGATGCAAGGTCTTTATCTTAACCATTGGATGCCCAATTTTGACCCCTCAATCGATGTCCCAAAGGAGGTCCCGGTCTGGGTCCGATTACCGAACTTGCCAGTCCACTGTTGGAACTTCCAATCCCTTAAAAGAATAGGAAATGGACTGGGACGGTTCATAGACAAATCAGATAACAAATCACATTGTTCTTGCACGAGGATCTGTGTAGAAGTGGATCTAGAAGCAGGCTTGCCAGAAGCCGTCAAGATCAAGGTGGGGGCATGACAACATTACCAAAAGCTGGATTACGAACAATTACATTTCAAATGCAGAAAATTCCATGAGTATGGCCACTTTCAAAGGAACTTCCCAAAGGCCCAATCAACAGACAAGACGGACGGTGAAGGATGGAAACAACCAAAGAGATCCAAATCAAATCTGAAGTTGAACGGGAAGAAGAACATAGGCCCTGCCTCAATCCCCCAAGCCACCGATGAAGCCCTAGAGGCTCAGACTGCAAATACAGATGCATGCATTAGCGTTGAGCCCCAGGAAGAGTAGCCGAGCGACCCAAAGGAAAAAAGGAAAGGCGAAGAAACCGTCGATCCAGAAGCCCCTGAAGGTCCAACCAAAGAGAAAGACATAGACGAGGAACACATCTACTTGTCCTCAGAATCTGATGAAAAATCTGATGATGAAGACTCCGACACAAGTAGCTCCCAGATCACACCAAAAAAATCCACCAAAGGAAGGAAAATCAAGAAAAAAGAAAGAGAAGATAAAACTTACATGGACGTCCTGCAAGGGTCCCAAAAACCCCTCAAAGGAATGGTAAACACGCGTAACACCAAAAAACAAGGCCGAGCTAAAAAAGGAGCCACCGTCTCACAGTCGAGTAAATAGTGAAGTACATGTCCTGGAACTGCAGTGGGTTAGGCAACAAACTAAAAGAAGAAGCTCTGAAAGATATCATCCGTATGATAGTGCTTGAAATACTTCTCATCCAGGAGATGAAACTGGAGGAACACGATCTCCTCCGAGCAAGTAAATGTTTTTGGAAAAAAGGCCAAGGGAAAGCGATCAGTGCCAAAGGAGCCTTAGTGGGAATTGGCACATTCTGGGACAGCTCCAAACTGGATCTAATGGAAGAAGAAGGTAGTGCTCATTGGATCTTCACCAAACTCCTCCACAAAGATTCAGGCCAGCCCATAAGTATTTTCAATCTCTATGTGCCAATACAGATCTTAGAGAAACGAGCTTGCTGAGACTCCTTAAAGTCCTTCCTTCAACAATGAAATACTGAAAATATAATAATCGCAGGCGATCTCAACATCACACTCACCTCTTCGGAGAAAAAAGGGGGATCTCTGGTCAGAGACCCAACTAGAGAATGGGTGGAGGACCTCATCATGGATTGGGACCTGGAAGCTATCAAGCCAATCAGAGGGAATTATACCTGGTCAAACAAAAGATTGGGCCCAGGGCACACTGTGACACATATGGACAGATTCCTTATCCAAACCTCTTTCCTCACTCTCGGGTTAGCGACTTCTTCCAAAATCCTCCCAAATTACACCTCTAATCACAAGACAATACTCAAACTCTCCTCCGATGCTAACCTCGGTCCCATCACCTTTCGGTTCAACCCGCTTTGGATCCACCAAGAGGGTTTCCAAGATCTCGTAGCCAATGCCTGGAGCATCCAAATCCAAGGCTCTTCATTCTTTGTTTGGGAAGAAAAACTATGATTTCTCAAGAAAGCGCTCAAAGGGTGGGCTAGAACCCTCCTTTCTCCATCCTCCAATAGAAAAGGAATCAAGGAAGCACTCAAAAACCTCCAGCTAATCCTTTAAGAGGAGTCTCTCTCTCATGATCAGCTAACCCAAGAAGTCGATCTCCAAAAATCTCTCCATCGTGCATGTAGGGAGGAGGAAGAATACTGGCGTCAAAAGTCACGAAGTCTCTAGCTCAAAACTGAAGACAAGAACACGAGCTACTTCCACAAACATGCAGAAGCTTGAAAGAAGTTTAAAACGGTCAAAGAAATCCACTCACAAGGGAAAGAGGTAACCAACTTCGAAGGTATCAAATAGGTTACTCACGACTTCTACAAAGATCTCTACTTAGCTCCAATAGACCCCATCGCCTATCCTATATCCTTATTCCCCAATCAATTGAGGGACAAGGACAATTGAATGCTTATGGACCCCATAAATCTTCAAGAGATCAAGAATGAACTAGACAATATGGAAGCTGATAAGGCCCCTGGGTCTTATGGCTTCACACCTCACTTCTACAAATCTTGCTGGCCAATCATCAAGAAATATCTGCTAAGAATGGTTCGAAAATCCCAAAATTGCCTCAAACTCGGGGGAAGCACAAACTCAACATTTTTAGCATTGATCCAAAAAGAAAAAGGAGCGAGCAACTTCAATCGATTATGGCCAATATCCCTCTACAACACTAGCTACAAACTAGTCATAAAGATCATAGCCACCAGGCTCAAAGTCATTCTGCCAAGCATCATCTCGGAAAACCAAGGAGGCTTTATCAAAGGGTGCCAAATCCTGGACAACATAGTGTTGGTCCAAGAATCCTTACACTCCAGCATCCAACACAAAGAAAAATGTATGATCATTAATCTCGACTTAGCCAATGCTTTCGATATAATTAGACATGATTTCCTCTTTCAAGTAATGAGACATACGGGATTCATCGAAAATTTCATAAGCTGGATCAAAGCCTGCATAGCCACCCCATAGATTTTCCCATTGGTAAATGGTCGATCAACACATTACTTCCAAGCCTCCAGGGGACTGATACAAGGTTGTCCCCAATTCCCACTTTTGTATGCCATTCTAGCCTCAGTTTTAACCTTCCAGCTGGCACATAATTAACAAACTCGTTCCCTTCCTGGCCTCAGAATTGTTTCAACAGTCAACAGTCAAAGACATTAACCATGTGCAATTTGTAGACGATACCCTCCTCCTTGGTGGATCCAATGTCTGAATAGAAAGGAACTTCAAGCAAGATCTAGACCATTACAAAGTAGTCTCAGGCAACAAAATGAATGACCAAAAGTCTAAAGTCTACGGCTGGAATTGCTCTCCAAGAGAGATGTTGAAAATTACCCGAGTTTTAGGAATGGAAGGCTCAATGACTTGGGACAACTTCAATATCTTGGGATCCCAATTTTCAAATCCACTCCCAAACTGATCCATCGGACTCCGCTCCTAGACAAATTGAAGGCTCACATTCAATCCTGGGGGGCGACTTGGTTAAATCTGGCTAGGAAAATTGTCCTGTTGAAATCCGTCCTAACAAGTCTTCCAATCTACCAAAACTCAATAATGCTTGCTCCAAAATCCATCATCAACAAGATCGACATCCTGCTGAGAATATTTCTGTGGGAAGGAGGGAGGCAAACGGAGATGAAACTGCATCTAGTAATCTGGGAAAAATTAAAAAAATCACTTCTAGAAGGAGGCTTCTAGATCAGAGACGTCGCTACCCATAATATAGCGACGGGGGAAAAAATTTTGTGGAGTCTAGTCTCTAGAAAATCCTCCTAGAGCAAGGAAGTTCTTTGGAAAAAATACTTCCAGGGGAAACGCATAAGATTCCTGGAACACCCACCGAAGGTCCTCAAAGGTTCGCCAATCCTTACCCTCTACCTTAGATCCTTAGACCTTTTCACTTCCAAGCTTACCTTGATCCCAGGCAATGGGAAACGTATAAGGATCTGGAATGATTCGATTCTAGGGGAGCTATCGCTAGATATTCAAGCAGGTTTGACCAATATCAAAGCATGGCTCCACTCCTCCAACCGTCACATGATCTGGGATATTTCCAAATGGGAAGATAATGAGGTTGGAACCTGGAAAGAGTGGGATCTAGGGAACTATCCATAATTGCATGCTATCGAAGCCAAAACCCTCTTGAAGTTGTTGCAAGGGAAAGCCCCCATGAGAGCCTCAGTTAAGGATATAAGAGGATGGGGCACTGTCACCGGAACTTACTCCACAGCTGCAGGATACCAAGATCTTCAAGATATCCCCCATGTTCCACTAGACCCAACGCCCTAGAGAACTGTTTGGTCTCACAAGTCGATCCCCAAAATCGACATGTTCTTCTAGACAATGGCACACAAAATCCTCCTGACCAACGAAAATTTAAGGCGCAGAGGATGGCAGGGCCCCTCAAGATGCCCACTCTGTGCTTCTGAAGAGGAAACTACCGACCACCTGCTACTAAATTGCCCCTTTGCAAAAGAGGTTTGGGAAAATGTAGTAAAGATGGGTCTTGACAAACTTACGAGGCCTACCTCGACCTTGGATCCTGTTGAGCTCTTGGGTGTTACACTCCCCTTTCTCCTTAAGAAAAAAGGATCTTCTTAAAGCAACCTCAATGTGGCTCCCCAAGTTTGTAATGTGGAAAATTTGGCTGGAAAGGAACAACAGGATTTTCAATGAGAAAAGTTGCAATTCATTCCAAGTTACTTTGAAAATCAAAGCACTGCTGAGTGAGGCTCTAGAATCCCAAACCAAGCTTCGGAATTCCAACACCCTTGACCCAGAAGAAGAAAAGTGGATAAAAGAGCTTGTCCCAATTCCCCCTCATCGAATAGCCACCAACCCAGCTCTGAAAGCAAGCTGGGAAATCAGGATGGGAGAACAAGACTTCATCAAGTGGAGATCTGGGCTCAAAATGCATAGTCTGACCTTCGAGGGAGCATCGAAAGGGAACCCTGGACCGACCAGTGGAGGAGGGTTTCTCCTTGATCCTTTGGGCACATTGTAGGTCTCCTACTCCTAGGGGCTAGGCATTGAAACCAACAATATGGCGGAGGCTCTCGCGCTCTGGCAGGGTTTGAGGCTAGCCGCCTCCAAATGCATCTAGAAACTAGTGGTCTTCGGCAACTCCAGAGTAATCATTCAAGCCATGAAGATGAGAAGGAGGCCAAACATCCTCAATTTAAGTCAATTGCTCAGGAAAATAACCCTGTTGTTGCAGAATTTCCAGGAGATCAAATTCTATCATATTTTGTGTGGCCTAAACAGTCAAAATGACTC
>JASDQU010818493.1:13492-26712 GCA_032191745.1 Picea mariana | reverse complement strand
GTAAATTAAAAAAAAAAGTTAAGTGAATCTTGGAAAGTGAAGGATAATTAATTAAAAAGATATATTATAAGTAAAACAAATATTTATCCAGGTTACTCTTTTTACATATATTATATGCTCTTATTAAAGGAGGAGTATATTTATTAAAAACAAGGAGCTTAAGCCTTATTATTTTTAAAAGGGTTCCCTAAGTTACATAAGGTGAAGAAGAGTAATATATATATTAAAAAAAAATGGAGTTTTGTGGTGAAAACAAAGGAAGATTCCCCCCTACTCATTCAACCTAACTTTTGCTAGATACCTTGACTTTTGCTCATGGCTCACAAGGTTTGACTAGGATCACAGAGGTTGTATGTTCCCCCTGAATTTTGCACTAGTCTATCTATGCTCACAAAGGTTGTACGTTCCCCCTGACTTTTGCACTAGATTGTCTATGCTCATAGAGGTTGTATGTTCCCCCTGAATTTTGCATTAGACTCACATAGCATCTCGTTCGTCCTGACTTTTGGTTGACTCATAGAGGTTGTCCGTTCCCCCTAGCTTTTTTCAATACCTCACAAGACTAGTTGATTCTCCAAATCTCCCTGGCTAGCCTCAGGGTGGCCCATATGGCCTCTCATTGGAGAATGACTGTCGATGCTGCCAAATTTAACACCTGTGATTTGGGGTTTAAATGTTGATCATTAATTAGCATAGGATCAACAATCCACATCAACATCACACATCTAAGGTGTTCGGGGTTTAACAAAAGGGCCACTCCCGCGGGTGGTAATTCAAATACCACTAGAGGACATGTGGCGATGTTTAAAGGCATGGCGTAACCCCAGACGTCGTTTGGAAAACCACCCTAAACACCCCCACTGCACTATGGGGGAATACCACCTAACGAAGGCGGTTTGGAAAACCACCTAACGAAGGTGGTTTGGAAAACCACCTAACGAAGGCGGTTTGGAAAACCACCCTCGACACCCTCGTTGTTATATGGGGGAATACCACCTAATGAAGGTGGTAATCCATGGTGGTTTTATGCCTAAGGACGTAAAATGTGCACATGGCAACAAGTAATTAATCGGTAGGTCGATCGTGGCCCCCTTTGGGCGAATTATGCCTTAGACCTTTGATCTAACATTAGATGTCGAATCTAAAGGTTGAATGATCCGGATTTTATGAGTAGAACGAAATGACTACAGATTATTAACAGATGTTTAACACAGAATAATAGAGATACAGTAAAATTGGTTTTCTATTCAATAAGGAAATAAGCTGAAACTGTAAAATGCAGCGGAAAACAAGCTTGTTGGAATGGCGGCTGCTTATCTCTGAGAAGAGATATGACGACTACGCTCATTCACAAGAAGATGATTACAATGAGGCTCTGAAGGCCTTTTTACAATAAACAGAAGTGTCAAAAACCCTAGACATCCAAAAACCTAACCCTAGGAGATGAAGCGCCAAAAGTCATGTGGGCCCCGTTTGGGTAAGTCAATACATTAACTTCCTGGGGTCGTAACTTTTCCATACAATCTTCATTTTATGTGTACGGTATCTCATTGGAAATATCTATTCGAGGACTACAACTATTGATGAAAATTTCATAATGATAATTTTTTACTTCTACATACCCAAAAAAATGTCGTTTAGTGCCTCAAAACACCTCCAGAAGTTCAGGACCTGAAAAACTGCTAAAAATAGTAAATTACCAAAATTGCCAGAAAGTTGTTTTGAGCCAGCTGGAAAAGTTCGATGGCCATCGATATCCACCTGGATCAATCCTCCCTCCTTAGGAAGAAATGGTCTCCATTGCGTTGAGTTCCCCCATCAGATGAGGAAATTTCTGCTGAATTTGGCCCTGCGTGAGCCACTTGCCTTGGTGCAGGAGCTGCCCTGCTTTGACGACTCGATAAAGCTAGATCTTTTGTTATCGAGTGCCCTTGATCTGTGTGTCTACAATTTGATCATTGGATGCCTATTGTATGCAATTGGGGTTGAGATCTGTTGGTGTCAGTTGTTCTACTACGTCTGAGGTGTCCAATAATGGTGGGAAATAAGGCCGAAGGAGGCCCATGTTGAACATTGGGTGTAGGCCAAGGAAAGGAGGAATGTTGAGCTCAAAAGCATTATCCCCCATAGCCTTGGTGATGGTGTACGGCCCATAACAGAGTGGGCGAAGCTTACGATAGGGTCCTGTAAGGCGTTCTTTTTGCAAGTGCAACCAAACTTTGTCGTCCACCTGAAACTCATGTGGCACCCGATGTTGATCATGGCGTTGCTTGTACTTGTCATTGGACTTCTGTAGGATATCATGAACCTATTAGCAGATGTGATAGATCCGCTCAATGAACCGAGTGGATTTGTCAGCTTCAGTTGGATCAGGATATGAGTCGGCCGAGGTGATCGCAAGGGGAAGTGCAACATCTATGGGACCCAATGGTTGGAATCCCAACCCCACCTGAAAGCGGTTGTGGTCATTTGAGCTATGCAAGGCTCGGTTGTAGCTATGTTGGACATAAGGAAGACTCTCATCCCATGTGCGAGGGTGCTTGGAATTATACATGTGCAGGATATGCACGATCATTCAATTTACGACCTATGTTTGGCCATCTGTCTAGGGGTGGAAGGTCGTGGATTTGGTGAGCTTGGTGTCCAGCAGTGACCAGAGGCTCGACTAGAATGTGCTGAGAAATTGAATGTCTCGATCTGAGACAATGGTTTGTGGGATTCCAAAATCTACCCAGACTCGTTCAAAGAAGAGCTTGGCAGTGGCTTCTGTTGTAATGCTCTTCTTGTGGGAAACCAGAATCGCCATCTTAGAAAAGCGATCAACAACCACAAAAACACAGTCATTTACCCGCTTAGTGGGCAGGAGGCCCGACATGTAGTCCATTGAGATGGATTCCCATGGCCTGTCAGGAGTAGGAAGATGGGTGTACATTCCCTATTTCTTAGTGGTTGGTTTGGAAATAGGGCAGGCAGTGCAGGACCTGATATACTTGCTGACCTCCTGTCAAAGTTTCGGCCAGTAGAAATGTTTCTGTAGCATCGCCACTGTATTTTCGACGCTGAAGTGTCCTGCCACTTGACTATAGTGGGCTTCCCAGATCAGCTTCGCTCGCTCACTTGATGGAACGCAGATATGGCCCAGACGACACAACAACCCATCATGAAGATGGAAATTATCGACAACTGTGTTTGCACCCAACATTTGGTAGTTGGTGGCGAAGTTTGTGTCTGTCTCATAGAGTTGGGGCCATCCAGAGGTCTCATGGTCGCAAGAGTCTCGCACCGTGGTGAGTGTCGTGACTGGCGGTCTACTAAGGTAATCAGCGACACGGTTGGTGCTTCCTATTTTATACTTAACGTTGAGCTAGAATTGTTGTAAGTATGTGGACCACTTTTGATGGCGATCATTCTGTAATTTTCCTTGTGTCTGCATGAACTACAGTGGCTTATGATGAGTGTGGATGACTGCCTCCTTCCCAAGAATGTAATGTCTCCACTGGCGGCAGGCTTGCACAATGGAGTACATTTCTTTATCGTAAGTAGGGTACTTACGTACAACATCTGATAGTGTCTCACTATGATAGGCCATGGGGTGGTTGTGTTGAGTGAGAACAGCGCACACAGCATAGTTTGAAGCATTTGTCTCAATCTCAAAGGGATGTTGCAGGTATGGTAGTGAAAGTACTGGGGCTGAGAACAAGTGTTGCTTCAAAACATTGAACACTAGTTGTTGGGACCATCCCCACACAAATTTTTCCTTACCACCACCCCTGGTTATTTGGCTCAGGGCCCATGCAATATGGGAAAATCCCAACATGGACCTGCGGTAGAAATTGGTAAGGCCTAAGAAGCTCTGAAGCTCAGTGAGTGTGGTTGAGTTTGGCCAGTCATGGATGACCTGGATCTTGTCTAAATCCACATGTATGTTATGTTGATCAACAATGTAGCCCAAGTAATGGACACTGTCCATGCCAAAGGAGCATTTTTCCAAGTTGGTGTATAGCTTGTGCTATCGCAGGGTGTGCAGAACCTGCTGAATATGTTGCAAGTGTTCTGCCCAAGACTTGTTGTAAATGAGAATGTCATCCAGATACACCACTACAAAAGTATTGTTGAACGGTCGTAGGATATCATCCATCATCCTCATGAAAGTGGATGGAGCATTTGTCAAACCAAAGGGCATGACCAACCATTCAAAAAGACCTTCCTTTGACTTGAAGGCGGTCTTCCATACATCTGCCTGTTTTATCGAGACCGGGTGGTAGCCAGACTTCAGATCAATCTCACTGAATTATTTGGCCCTCGTGAGTTGATAAAGGAGGTTGTCAATTCGAGGAATTGGGTATCGGTTTCTGACTGTGATTTTATTCAGGGCCCAGTAATCAATGCAGAGTCGCCAGGTTCCATCTTTCTTCTGTACCAGCACGATTGGGCTCCCACAAGGTGATGAGATGGGACGGATGTGCTCCTTGTGGAGCAGTTCTTGAATCTGTCGCTTGATCTCCTCATTCTCTAACATAGAGCGGCGATAGACTGGCCCATTGGGAAGAAGTGTGTCAGGGTCAGATCGATGGGGTGCTTGACCTGACAGTGCAGAGGTACCCCAGTAGGTGAGGAGAAGATATCTGAGTATTCTTTGACGACCTTATCTACGTGCTTCTGCTGTGTGGAGAGGTCGACCGCAGAAACCCTGGATGTGGCTGTGATCTTTTGCTCATTCTGAGAGCGAATCATGAAGAAGACAAACTTCCTCGTCTGAGAGATGACCTTCATGCATTTCTTGGAAGAGATCAAGAAAATGGCACTAGGTGGGACTGCCTCGGGTATCATGTACAATTTCCTATTCAAAGAAATAATAACACTACGAGGCCTAGACTCATATACAACATGATGTTTCCATAAATAAGGTTGGCCCAAAAGAACATCACAAACTTCGAGAGGAGAAACATCACATAATACCTCGTCTTTGAAGGGCTTGATTTCGTATGACAGTCGGCACTGTTGGCTAATGCAGAGATCGCTTCCTTGGCGAAGCCGGAGCCATCCAATGGTGTAGGGTTGTGGGTGGGGCGTTGTCGACAGGGCAAGCCTCTTGACAACCTCTACTGAGATGAGGTTCTGCTAGATACCACTATCAACGATGAAGTGCAGCGGGGTGCCTTTTACCCACGTCTGTGAATGGAAGAGGCGTTCTCCTTCTTTTGGCTCGTCTGGTTCATCAGGCTGGAGCTTGGTGGTAGAAACGGTGGCACTGGGTTCCATGTCAATGATTTGTATTTTCCTTTCTGGTTCTAACTCAGAGCCATATCCCTCATCTGATTCAAAGGCTTTCACTTCAGCCACCAACAATTGCTTTGAGCGACAGTCAACAGTGTTGTGCCAAGGGCTCTTATGGAAGTCGCACCACTTCCTAGTATCTTTCTTTGTCTTTCCGGTGTCCTTCTTTGCTTGCAGCTTGGACTTGTTGTCCTAATAATATCCATATTTTCTCTGTCCTTTGTTCTGTGTGTTGGGGCCGCCCTTTCCTGGCTTTTGTTGTGAGCGGTTCCCGGGCCCAAATTGTCGCGTCTTTTGTTTGAGCTTCTGCTCGATTTTGATGGCATATCGGTAGGCCACACCCAAGGACGAGATGTCCAAAAATTCCATGTTGGTCTAGATGTATCTATGCATAGCATCACGATACTTGAGCACCATATGTTGCTCTAAATCTTTGATACCCAACTTGGTGTGTAAGGTATGGAAGATATTTGTGAACTATGGCACAACTTGGTCTCTTTCTTACCGTAGTGTGGTCCATTTGGTATACAAGTCATCATAACTTCCAACAGGGTAGTATTGTTCCTTAATAGAATCCCTAAAGGATTCCCAGGTGGTCGTGACTGTAAATAACAAGGGTTCCTTTGTTTCCTTTTGCTCATAGAAAGTTTCCCACCAATCTTTGACATGGGGAATGGCTTTTAGGAGCGCAAAAGTAATATTTTATCTATTCAAAAGTTATGGATAGAAAAATACCCTTCTAATAGATTCAACCACTTGTCTACACCATTTGCATCTATCTTACCTTCAAATACAGGAATATTGAAGTTTATCTGTACCTTGAAGGGGGCGGCGCCTCCGCCCGAAGAAGATGTGTCGCTTGTTGGTAGTCGCCGAAGGATTTGCGCGAAACTATCCATCATCTCATTCCTTTGTTGCGTGAGGGCTTCCTCAAGCAAAATTTTGAAAGGATCTCTTGTCCCGTCATTTTTCTTTTCTTTTTCCATGAGAGGTCGCTTGGGCATGTGAGAGCTTTGGTCCTCAAGAGAAACAAGTTCGAGATTCAATTCTTTGTACTCTGACCTCGTTAGGGACATGCATTAAGACGACAAGGAGCAGACCGCTCTAATACCACTTATCTGGATTTTATGAGTAGAACGAAATGACTACAGATTATTAACAGATGCTTAAAACATAATAACAAGATATAGTAAAACTGGTTTTCTATTCAATAAGGAAATAAGTTGAAACTGTAAAATGCAGCAAAAAAGAAGTTTGTTGGAATGGTGGCGGCTTATCTCTAAGAAGAGATGTGACGACTGTGCTCATTCGCAAGAAGATTATTACAATGAGGCTTTGAAGGCCTTTTTACAATAAATAGGAGTGTCAAAAACCCAGACATCCAAAAACCTAACCCTAGGAGATGAAGCGCCAGAAGTCATGTGGGCCCCATTTGTGTAAGTCTGTACATCAACTTCCCGGGGTCGTAACTTTTGCATACGATCTTTGTTTTAGGCATACGATATCCCATTGGAAAGATCTATCTGAGAACTACAACTATTGACAAAAATCTCATGATGAAAAATTTTTACTGCTACATACCCAAAAAAATGTCGTTTAGGGCCTCAGAACGACTCCGGAAGTTCAGGACCCGAAAAACTGCTAAAAATAGTAAATTACCAAAATTGCCAGAAAGTTGTTTTGGGCCAAATGGAAAAGGTGGGTGGCCACCGATATCCATCTAGATCATTGAATTGATCGTAGAGGATCCATTAGAGTATTCCACAGTTAGACTGGGACGAGACTCCAAATTAACCGGAGATGTCGATCAATTGGGGAAGAATTCAGAGTGATCGTGACCGTCCATCACAATGGAACATTCGAAGTAATTTGGTCCATTGGGATGAAAATACTCCGAAGTCAAGATTCTAAGGAGCAATCCTAATCGTTCGTCAGACCTAGCTAAAAGTAAACCTGATCGTAGATCTTGGTGGGTCCTTCGGGATGAGGCCAAAAGAGAGGTGACATCATGTTGACGTGGATGGCGTCACCCCATTAATGCATAGAGGACAGTGTCAACACCTAGAGAGACATGCCGAGTGCATCTGTGGTGACGTGTATGTCACATCGAGCACACATGGATGTCCACTTGTCGAGCAGTGGTGATGCCATGTGTAGTGGTCTTTTGGCTTAGCAAGGGAGTGGTTGTGACACGAGGTGAGTGCCACATGTCTCACCAGCGTGTTTTGGGAGTGAGGGGTGTCTCCCTGGGAGTGGCCCAATACTAAGGGTCATACGAGAAGGGGGTCAAGAAACCATGTACATTTGCCCCAAATCCTTGTTATTAGATTCTCCAGTGAAGAGATCTTGATCATCCATCGCAGAGTGCCTTTCAAAGTGAGTTCACGGAGAAACAGTGCTACGGAGGAGCTCTGAGGTTTGATCTAGACTATTGATCCATCAAGATCAAAGGGGATCCAAGATACAAATATGACCATTGATTTGACTGGAATGGAGGAGATCCGAGAGGAGATATGGTTCTTCCATCGTGAAGCGTTATTCAGAGTGGAATTGCTTGGAGACACTTCGATGGGAAAGATCTAAGATGATAACTAGTTTGTCGATCTGCCTAGGTTTGGGGAATCTAGCAGACGATCTGGGTCATTAATATTTAGTTGAAGGCCTAAGGGGATGATGTGGAGAGTGCCATGTGTTGATCACAGAAGATTCCATGTGGCCTAGTGATTTGGCAACTATAGGTGAACTTCCATGAGAAGTATGAGAGCCATGTGTCATGGGGTGATAGTACCACATGTCACGCGGAGGTGGCACCACATGTCAAAGGGATATTGCATGACTAAGAAGCCCCAACGAAATAATAGTTTTCCATTGGAGAAGGGTTGTCGAATTGGTTCGAGTGACCAGGGAGAGTCGCACTCCAATGGAGGGACTCCAAGAGGAGATCACAATCGTAGATCGATGAATAAGCGAGATGTGATCTCAGTCATCGATCCCTGTGGGTACCACATGGTCCTGGAGAAGGGGTTAAAAAACAGGACATTACCTATCGTGTAGATAAAGACTCTGACATGTTCAGATTCGTAGATAGACTAACTCTGAGAGTCGTTGGATCTGGCAGAGTATGTCTGGTCAGCGTGTGTCGTCAGAGTGAAATGTGATTCCACAGGGAAAACACCCCGATGAGAGGGGCCCGAACAAATCAGATTTGTCGATTTAGAAGATGGGCAAAGGGTCTGATAGAGTAAGAGTCAAAGGGTCGGGTGGAGGATGCCTCGACAATTCCACGTCGAATGACATATGGAAGGAGCCACGTGGATGTCACATGGCAAAGAATTTGACTTAAGGGTAAGAAAGGCCTAAGAAACTTCGGAAGGCCATACTTTTGATCAAGAGCTCGATTTTGAGCATGGTGACATTCGTTCGAAATATCTTGACGAGCAGAAGACAATGATGCCCTCGAGAATAGGTATTGAGATGATAGAGAAAAAGTGAAATTCTACTACCCCATCCCTTAAAAGGGTACTTAGGGGGTTGGGTGTGTTACAGAGATAGATGGGCTAGAGTAGAGAGGAAGGTTATTCTATTTTCTTTCTTGATGTCTGGAAACAGATAATAAGCTTGTAATAACATATAATGATTGTTTTAGGCAAGTAACCATCCACATGAATAAAAAATTAGAGGACGCAACGATCCTTGTCACTAACACTTATGATTTCATTTTGAATATAATGCTTATGATTTCAATTTGAATATAAATTCAAATCAGGGCAGTTCTAAGTTTACCTATTTCTTTTTTTCCCCTCAAACGTGTTAGGCCTCATATAGATACTTCTAAAAGATCATTTATGTTTGACACTCGCTTTATTCATTCATAGTAGTTGGTACCCCCCATTAGTGGATCAGAGAGCTTAAGGAATTCTTAGTGAAGAATAGTTTGATGCAAATGGTCATTTAACAGGCAACATCATTAGTAGAAATGAGACCTAACCCTTAGGGCGGAGTCCCAACCATTCAAGTAACAACAGATATAAAAGTTATCGAAGCAACAAAGAGAAACACCACCACACAAAGAAATGAAACAATGTTGATTGACAAGCGATGAACAACTCGATTATTCATGATAATATTAGTTGGAAGGGTTCTAACGTAGTGATGTTCATAGTTATCGTAATGTGTAGGGTGATTGGTCGTAAACATGAGAAGTTTGAACAATGAAATAGATATCGGGTCACACCACACCACTAAGAGAAACTTGTTCCAATCGTTGCATCTACTTATTAATAATCGTTCAAGACTACGAAGAGTTCAAGAGGAGGAGATGCAATGGCCTTTCCTTTAACCCTGAATTATGACTGACCTATTTTAGGTATAAATCAGGGCTATACTATTTCATAACCAAATAAGTTTGTTGACCCAGTCTAGGGTGAAGTTGATCCAACAATGGAGGTAGCACACGCATATCAATAATTCACTACTACACATCTCTTCCCTTGAGCATGCATAAGTCTAAGAATGCAAATGTGTCATATAATTAATATCATAGCACTTAAGATTTACTTCTCCTTTTTAACATACTTTAAAATTTACTCTTAATTTTGAAGTTTTACCACACTTTGAAATCTACTTTTCATTTTTAGTAATCACATTGTCATGTTGCTTAAGATTTACTTCTCCTTTTTAACATACTTTGAAATTGATTCTTAATTTCTACGTTTTACCACAAATTTACTTTTAATTTTTACTAATCACATTTCCATGTTATCACAAATTTACTTTTAATTGCATTGTCATGTCTCTTTTAATTTTACTAATCACATCGTCATGTCGACAAGGACATCGCCACTATAGTGGCACTTATTTTATATAGTAAAGAATCCAAGCTAACAATGGCGTAGTGATATTGTCCCAATGTTGTAACACAACTAACCCAAAATCAATTTCCAAAGGTCTCAGTCTCATTCATTGATGGTTTTGAATCTTCGTGATCTTAAATCGAGGCATTTGGTGAATAAGAATGAAAGGGTGAATAATAATTATCAATACTAGAGGAAAAGAGAAGGATCGACCATTAAAATTAACAATGACTAGATAGGGGGATTAGTGATCCAGGTATTGAATAAGAGGTTTTCATGACAGGCTAAGCTTGTAGCCATCCAATCATGGAAACCTCCAGTAGATTATGGCTACAAGCTTAGCCAGTCATGGAAACCTCTTATTCAATATATGGATCACTAATCCCCCTATCTAGTTATTGTTAATTAAAGGAAATCAAGGCTTTGGATCTCTCCTTCTTGACTAACCCTTATTGGATGGTCACTCATGTTTTAGTCGAGGTAGACATGGTTGAGAATTATTTGTAGATTGTGGTGGGAGAATAGAGTTTTTATTAGCTTTTGGATTATAGAAGAATCTTGTTTCAATGTGGCCAATGCCACTTGTATCAACATGTGGTTAAACACTATCCAAAACGCATCTCTAAAAAGGTATGGTGTAGAAAGGAGAATTTACATGATGGAAGGATATCAAATGGAAATTTTAGTGAAGGGAGAGATCCATTATTATTCCTAGAAATCTACATATTTGAAATTATAAGCATATCATGATGTATTAGTTTCTAACAATTCTAAGGGTGATGGGATGGTAGATGTCATTTAGAGTTCCTCTTACTCTCATGTGAATGAAGGAGTATTCAAGGATGATTTGGATGAGTAAAGCTCTTTATTCAACTGATGATTCTTGGTGGTAGGTGTAATGCACATGGGAGTTCAACTAAATGTGATGGTGTAATGGATGCATACAGATTGGGAGATGATAGCAAGATGCAATGGATTCATATCATCAAATGAATGAAGACTGGGGCTCACAAAGTGGTTCAATGGAGCTTTGAAGCACGTAGTCTAAACATTCAACTTTTTGGCGTTTTTACGGGCATATTTTCTTATCAATTTTGCCCGAAATCGGGCCAAAAATTGTTGGAACTCCATATTTGAGTGATTGAGTCTATATAATGAAATTTAAACAATAGAAAATGGTGATTTTACCAAGATCTGTTTTGCCAGATTTCGGTGAAAAAGTTCAAAAGGTCAAATGTTTAGACAACATCACTTTGAAATCATTAGTATGATATTGCTTGACACCCAACCAGCTCTCACATATYGAAGTGATGTTCACCCTGGCTGGTCATGTAAGGCTATTTTGGGCTATTTTGGAGTTTTTTTTATAAGTGATAAGTTTCATGTAAAATTACACTGGGTTGACATGATCTTGTGTCATCTTGTTTACATCATTCCTACTTTTTTAGATTCATCAGTATGTGAACCAAAAAAATGAMTTTCTTCTATTATGAATGGTAGCAACACT
Source organism: Picea mariana (assembly GCA_032191745.1). NCBI lineage: Eukaryota > Viridiplantae > Streptophyta > Pinopsida > Pinales > Pinaceae > Picea > Picea mariana. Next base: position 15,075 of record JASDQU010818493.1, on the reverse strand, counting down.
AAACAATAGAAACATTGGTGATCCTTGCATTGAACAAAAAATTGTACTCTATCTAACGCAACTTACTATTATGCATTCATTGCACTGGCCTATTAAGATACCAATCTACAACTTTAATGCAAGTTCATGTATATAAAACACATCCTTTCATTATTAATGGTATAAGACAAGGATCATAAGAGTAGTTATAGGAGAATGGGCCAATGTTAAAATCAAGTATCCATTATCTCTCCTAGTGGAATTGAATGATCGTTCTCGTTTTTCTTCCATTGTTAAGTCTGGGGCACAATTGGATATGGCAATGTAATCTAAGTTAAGGGAGATTCTTGGATGGGATATAAACCCAAACCCTTTCGGATTTAATTAAATCCATCATCAATTAATCCATGAGCAAATGGGGATAAGGAAAATATATGCTCTAAATCCCCTTCTATTAGTTCCTTTTCAAACCAAGGACTTCATCCATTACAATTGGTGAAGGTTGAAAGAGTCATAAGTATCATGAATGTGTGGGGGGGATGAATGTGAATGATTGTGTTAAAGGTTGGTGTGAGAATTTAAGTCTCTTTCACTCCTCATTGCATGGGGAACATGGTTGGTTAGGAATTTTGGTTTGTTTGAGAACATAATCGTTCCTCCATAGGTATGTGCATCTCAGAGTATGTCAATTATTAAAATCTTCGATTAGGTTAAGGTTGAGAAGCCTCCAAAGGTTATGGTTCTAGAGATTATTAATAAATCAAGTGCATTGGCTTACTTTGATGGAGCATCCCAAGGAGATCCATCTATCAGTGGAGTTAGGAGGAGTGTTTTTTAGTTATTTCATCATCATTATATTAAATTTTCAGTTGATCTCAATGTGGACACAAATAACAAGGCAAAACTCATGGTGTTAAAGCTAATATTATCATTAGGTGGTGAGATTGTCAAATCAAAGTTGTAATTAAACTCTATAATTTTGATGTTATTAACTTATGAGGTTTGGGCTGGCACTAGATATGTTAGTAAATATTTATGCTTAAGTCAATGATAATCTGTTAAAAGAACTTGTAGATGGAAATAGTGTATATTTTTTGGAAAAATATAATATGGAGATTGTTAAGGAAGATTTACTTAATTTTCGATTTTGAAAATAAATCAAATGTCCTAAATCATCTACAAAATGTAATTTTGACATTTTGTTATTTATAAGAAAGTTACAATTTATTTATTTTTTTCCATTTATTTTTTTTTGGAAAAAATTGATTATATATATAAAAAGGAGGTAGGAGGCATCTTAGATATATAAAAAAAATCATTTGAATGTGGGTTCGGCCTGGGCATAAATAATGTTGACAAAAGTTAAGGCAGCACGTATTTTCATGATTATTGCATTGAAAGAGGTGTTTAGAGGCATAAACATTTACAGATGTTCCAAAATGGTGATAAATGGATAACAATTTCAAGAGAATAATAAAACATAGAGCTTTATGAAAGTCTCCACGTAACAACAAACTTGATATCCAACTTCCACTCTATCCACTTTCACTGTGTATATAGGGATACAACCAAAGAGCGAATAGGATCTCCAACCACGCTCGTAG
>JASDQU010818491.1:16436-33947 GCA_032191745.1 Picea mariana | reverse complement strand
CCCAGCAGCAAGTATCATAAATTTTGAATCCTTCAAAACAAGATTTCTTGTAAAGTGGGGTGACAAGAAGAACCCACTTCAGTTGTTAACCTAGTATAAAAACATGAGAAGGTCACCTGAAGAAACAGTACAAGAGTTTTCAGCTAGATTTATAAAAGTCTACAACTCAATTCAGACTGAAGTAAAACCTCCTCCTAGAACTTCTCAACTTAGATATGCAGATTCCTTTGAAAGCTATGTTTTTTTGTTGTTAAGTGAAAGAAGATCTACTTCACTAGATGATATGATGAGTGATATAGAAGTTGAATTAAATCTAATGGCTTCATTAAATATCAAATATAATTTTAATAGGGACATGAAAAAGGTTCAAGATAAGGCACAACCTTCAACCTCACAGTCATCAGAAGAGAGGCTTGAACTAATGATGAAGACCATGGAGAATATCATGGATAGGATCTCTTTAGAAAATAATCCTAACACCCGAGAACAGGCTGATGTTCCACCTAGAAACCAAAGGAGACTAACAGTCCCACAAATCAGAMAAAGAGATCAGAGGAACCCTRGTGATCARCAAATAAGACCTCCTTTTCAAAATAATTATGTAAATGATAATTTTGATGAAAATTTTGAAGACAATATGCATTGTTGTGATGGTGATGAAACATAGGTGTTTTTGACTAAAGAAGAACATGATCAGTTCATGGATGCAAATGAAATATTCATGCAGGAGAATGATCAAAGGTTGTCAGTATAAAAAGAATATTACCAAACAGGGCTACAGAATTCCATCATGCAATTCCAGAAACAATATAATCTTTGAAACAAAAAGGTGCCTGCAAATCCTCCAAAGGGAAATCCTACCAAAGAAGCTCAAAATAATACACCTTATTCAAGTCAGCCTAAGAAGGACTTTGTTGCAAAAGGTTTTGTGGATAAAGGAAAGCAGAAGGAAGAACCTCAAAAGAAAGTAATTGAAACAAGAAAGGAGACAATCATCAAAGAGGTAGAAAAAAATTCTTCTTCCTTTAACTTTCAAAGTGAGATGGCCAAAATTAAAATCTATGTTCCATTCATTGAGCTGGCAAAGAATAGTGAATATAGAAATTATATCATCAAGATCCTCAAGATGGAAGAAACTTATAATGCTTTGGATATACAAGATGATCATCATGTCATCTTGTTTGGTCCACGTGTAGTGGAGAGTAGTGATGTTGATGAGGTCCCCCCTTTCTATGTTAGTCTAAAGATTCATTATATGACTCTGCACAATGCTATGTTGGTTTCAGGAGCATCCCATAATCTGATTCCCAAGGTAGTCATGCACCAATTGGGCCTAGACATTACAAGGCCTTACAAAGATCTTTTCTCCTTTGATTCAAGGAATGTGAAGTGCTTGGGCCTAATCAAATATCTAGTGGTATCTTTGTATCAAATTCCAACAAACAATATGGTCATGGATGTGGTGGTTGTTGATATCCCTCCTAAATTTGGCATGTTGTTATCTAGGTCATGGGCTGCAAAGTTGAAAGGGACTCTGCAAATGGATATGTCATATGCCACTATCCCTATTTATGGTCAATATAGGAGGTTGTAAAAGGAAGTATCTCTCAAATACATGGTCAGTAACAAAGCCCATCCAAACAACCATCCCATTTATTCTATGGAAACTAAGATTGGTTCCTCTATTTTATTTAATGATTTGATTTTTGAAGATAAGGTGCCAAACACTGATATGACTGCCAAAGACAAAACTGATCAACAAACTGAGAAAATTTTAGAATAGCAAGACAGTGCAGAGAATGAGATGTGGATAATGAGATTTGATGGAGCTATCAATAGAGAAGGAGCAGGATCTGGTGCGTGGATTAACCGCCCCAAGCTGGCCACAAAAATTTGTTCTTATGAGCATTCTTTTGAGTGCAAAAATAATATGGCTGAATATGAGGCATTAGTATTCGGATTGAAGAATTTGAAAGAAATGGGTGCTAAGAGGATAACTATTCATGGAGATTCTGAGTTGATCATAAATTAGGTGAAGGGAATATATCAAGCAAAGAACCCCATATTAAGAACATATAGGAATATAGTTCTTGACCTTCTTGAAGAATTTTCAAAGTATAGTCTCTCAGCGATTCCAAGGGGTCGGAATCAGATTTTTGATGCTCTAGCTACTTCATCCTCAGTTTTCAAAATTCCAATTTTTCCTAACAGGGGATATGAGATTGAAGTCAAGCACAGACCGACAGTACCTGATAATATTAAGTACTAGAAGGTTTTTGAAGATGATAAACAAGTATAAAGTTTCCTTAAGATGGATGGTGAATTTGCAAATTTGAATATTGATGAAGAATATTGTGGTGAAGAAGAATATGCAGTTGTGTTTGCAAATGATGTCTATTTCAAGAATCAGATTGCTGGTAAGGATATAATGCAGCTAAAAAATAACATCATTCCCAAAGGCCTGTTCCCATTAGAAAAACTATTTGATGACAATGATATCGCCAGGAGTTCTAAAATTACTGCAAATGATGGAGATGTTGAATATTGCAACATTGGGACTCAGGAAGATCCCAATATAATCAAGTTGTCCAAGACACTTACCCCAGAGGTCAAGCAAAGTTATATCAATTTAATGAAAGAGTTTCCTGATGTTTTTTCTTGGAGTTATGAAGATCTAAAATTTTATTATACAAAGATGATTCAACATGTGATTCCAATCAAAGAGGATCATAAACATTTCAAACATAAATTAAGAAGAATAAATCCTTTATTGCTGCCATTGATTGAGAGAGAGATAAAGAAGTTGTTTGAAGCCAAGATCATAGTGTCTCTGAGGTTTTCTAAGTGGGTGGAAAATTTGGTACCTGTCAGAAAGAAGAGTGGAGAGATTAGATTATGTGTAGACTTCAGAAATCCGAACAGGGCATATCTCAAGGACAATTACCCACTACCTCAGATGGATCAAATTCTACATAAAGTGGTTGGTTATAAAAAAATGTCAATGCTGAATGGTTTCTATGGGTACAATCAAATCATGGTACATCCTGATGATCAGGAAAAAAATCCTTTACAACACCATGGGGCGCCTTCATGTATGCCAAGATGCCTTTTGGGTTCATGAATGCAGGGGAAACTTTCCAAAGAGCTATGGATATAGATTTTGTTGATGAGAAAGATAAATTTATTGTTATTTACTTAGATGATATCACTGTATATTAATTTTCTGATGAAGAACATATTAAACATCTAAGAAGGGATTTTAAAAAATGTAGGAAGTTTGGCATTTCATTGAACCACAAAAAGTCTAATTTTGGAATGGAAGAGGGGAAGATACTTGGTCACATTATTTCAAAGGAGGGGATAAAGATATATCCAACAGATTTGAGGGAATCCTAAAAATTGGCACACCTAGAAGCAAAAAAGAAGTGCAATCTTTCCTAGGGAAAGTTAGTTTTCTGAGAAAATTCATCCCTAACCTGGCTGAAATTATAAAGCATATCACTAACATGATCAAGAAAGGAAGTGAGAAAAAGTGGACCCCTGAAGCCAGAAAATCCTTTGAAGATATCAAAGTGGCATTTAACAAAGCCCTAGTGCTGGCTAGTCCTAATTTTGAAAAAGACTTTATATTGTTTTCTTTTGCCTCAGAGCACACCATTGTTGGTGTTTTATTACAAAAAGATGAACAAAATTTTGAAAGGCCTATAGCATACTATAGTAGGACATTGATGGATTCCCCATTGAAGTATGATATCATGGAAAATCATGCATATGCATTGGTCAATTCCCTAAAATATTTTAGAGTTTATATCATGCATTCTCATACCATTTCTTATGTACCCAATAGTTCTATGAAGGACAGTTTAACTCAACCTGATCCTGAGGGAAAAAGGGGAAAATGGATAGTTGTGTTGTTGGTGTGTGACCTTGAGATCAAACCTACCAAGTTGATCAAGGAGCATGGACTTGAAAATATGATGGCATAGACAAATTGTGAGATCTTGGGAATTAATTTCATTTCTAACTTGTCAATAGATTCAGAAGAAGAAAAGATCCCTCAAGTAACCCAAAAATTCCTTGACTCGCCATGGTATGATGACATTATTTATGTGTTGAAAATTTTGCAAGATCCTACTGAATTGAGAAAAACTAAGGCCAAGTTTTTGAAGCTAAAAGCAGAAAAGTTTTGTATTTTAAATCAATCTCTGTGTTGGAAGGATCCAGGAGGAATCTTGCTGAGTTGTTTGCTGGAAGAAGAAGTGGAAAAAACCATCAGAGAGTTTCATAAAGGTGATTGTGGAGGGCACCATTATTGGAAAACTACTATGCACAAGATATTAAGGGAAGGATTTTATTGGCCTAGCATTTTTTCTAATGTTTATAAAGAAGTTTCAAGATGTCATGAATGCCAATTTTTTTATGGGAAGAGAAAACTGCAGCCTTTTCCCTTGAAGCCTATCTCTGTTGAAGCACCTTTTAGACAATGGGGCCTTGATTTCATAGGAGAAATTCATCCATGGTCCTCAACTCAGCACAAGTGGATACTGACAGCCAGAGATTACTTCACCAAGTGGATTGAAGTTGTTCCCACCAAGCAAGCCATAGATATTGTTATCATTCAATTTTTGGAGAACAATATTTTGTCTAGGTTTGGTTGTCCAATCAAAATAATTACAAACATTGTAGAAGCATTTAAGTCCAAAAAGATGGAAAATTTTTGTAGTGATTACAATATAACTCTTGGCCACTCCACAACTTATTACCCTCAAGGTAATGGGTTGGTTGATTAATCCAATACAATTTTGACCAAAATCATCAAAAAACTATTGCAAGATAACAAAAAGGCTTGGCACAAAAATCTCATCCATGCACTATGGGCTGACAGGATCACTACTAAAAGGTCTATTTCCACTTCACCCTTCCAGATTGTGTATGGCATAGAAGTAGTTTTTCCTACTTCATTAGGATTTCCAGTGATGAGATTGCTACAAGAGCAATATGTTGAACCAGATGCCACTCAAAGGAGGACAAATGAACTAATCAATGTCCACTAAACAAGAGATAAAGCCTTCAACAACTCTCAATTACACCAAGGGCAGGATCAAATGGATTTCAAAAAGCATACTAAGGTAGATGATTTCGAAGTGGGGGATTTGGTGTTGAAATGGGATGCTAGGAATGAAAATAGAGGAAAGCATGGAAAATTCAACCACCTGTTCCTGGGACCTTTCGAAATTGCGACATACAATGGAAATAATGCTTATTTTCTACAGGAAAAAAAAGGATATTTCATTGATGAGGGACCTGTGAATGTTAGGTTTCTCAAACGTTATATCGCTTAAAGGAATTTTCACCCTTTCCATTCATTGTATATAACCATTTTTGTTTTTCAGTTGAAGCAATTGGAATAAAATCAACATAAATTGAAGCCCAAAGCGAAGGTCGTAAGTTATGCTGAGTATAATTTTAATTTTGTGAATAAGATGTTGATCGATTTAGTTGCAGGGGTAAAATAAATCCCAATGGGTAGGCACTTGGTATTCCATTATTTTCTACCTCGCTGAGTGGATAACATCCCTATTTGGAGCCCATGTTATCACCATTAAAATTTTTGTGTGAAATCAAGATTTCTAGACTTAGTGAGATGCTATATTGGTTTGGAGGCTTGAGAAACTAGGGAAGGGGATAAATTTGGTAGGAAAAGGCTAAGTCTGGTGGGGGCGCGAAGGTGATGGGACCGGATACATTGTAGATTGCGAGCTCTCCAGATTGACACTCGAGGATCATTTCAAGGGGAGAAGCTACGCAGAAGATAATTTCAGAAAGTGAGCCGAAATCTAAACCGTGGTTTTCGGTCAGGGCTACATGGCACCACTGGATGCATTTCAAGGTGAAAATTGGGTTTCCCCAAACCACTTCCTCACGCCCCTGAAATTTGGAAAAGGTATAAGAGGGAATTTGTTATGTATTTTATTATTATTTTGAAAGATTGGACTGTTTGAAACTTGGCACGACCACCCTCATTTAGCTATAGCTCAACAGTTCACTAACTGCTCACCATTTCCACTCATTCCCACGGATTGTTCATCGTAGCCATGGATCCTATCATAACTTAAGTAACAGAACAAGACTTTGTGATGAATGAATAAGCCCTAATTGACCGAGATTCATACATCTTTGATACTGAAATCACATTTTTCCCATCTCTGTGTTCAGAAGCAACCTGTCTGATAAATTAGGAAGGCGCATACCATTCTTTAAAGCAGTCCAGGCCTCCATAGTCCCGTATGTTGTCGAAATCGCTTTTCCTTTTCCCGAATTTATAGGTTGGTGTGCCAAACAATACTCACATGAAGAAAAGGTCATCGTTAACAAACAAGGATCTGAGGTCATGTGTAGGGTAGAGAGCCTGTCAATTTGAGATTCCCTTAGTACACCATAGTATTTCTCCGCAATGTTTGAACCTTTCAATGAATAAAATCTAATTAGGGTATACAAAGAATGTCCATTAGAGGCCCGAGATCTGGTTTTAGAGACAATTGTCAAACCAGAACATCTTTCAGAGAGTCTGTCTTTGCCAATGAATGTGAGTATAATGGTTATTGAGGTCCAATGGGTCTTTTCCCTGTTGAGTCAAATTTTAGGTCTAGATAATGACAAACATGTGGTCGAAGTCATGCTGGGTTTCATGTTGACATTTTTTTAGTCAGAGTTTGGTCTATCAGTCTGTATCATCTTTTATCAATTCATAGCTAATAATATCCATAAACAACTGATGAATTTTCTCTCTTTAAGGCATTTCAAATATTACACCTATTTGCTGAAGATTTTCCCAGAAACCAATAAGAGAGAATTTCCTAAAGAAATATTCATATCAACTGAATGTAAGAGGATTACATTGCTCATCTTCATCAACAAAGTTATTTCCATGGTTTACAGTTTGATATTCAACACCAGCCTACGTAGAGGTTTGGATGACATGAGGAGCTATCTGCAACCAAATCTAGAAAACAGAGTGGGCGACTAGGTATTGTTCATGAATTCAACTGTAATTGGGGTTTATGGTTGTCATGAATCCCCCTATCTATTTCCCATTTTTTTGACCCCCAAAGTCTTTGCCCTTGAATTCATTAGGCAAAGAATTATATAGGAGACAAAGAATTTCATAAAGTTGTGCAAAGCCTACAAACTCAAGTTCCCCTTTATCATTATCACTTTCATTGTCAAATCCAGATCTTGATTATCTCATATTCAAGAAAATATCAAAGAGTTTGGTTTTGCACAGCTATAGAGAAGGAGGTATGATCCACACCAAATCATATCCAAGAGAATATTGATGAAAAAACATGCCCCTTATGAGCATGAACATGTTGAGGGTTTTGATAAACTAGAAAACCTATAAGTCTATGCTAACATGGAAGAAATGTTGCAAACATTTCAAGAACAACAAGTGGAAGAAACCCTGCAACAAAGTCAGACACAACAAGTGGAGGAAACCCTGCAAAGAAGTCAGACACAACAAGCTCCTCATAAAATGATTGCCAAAGTTCCCAAGATGAGTGTTTATAGAAAGAGAAGCATTTCAGAGGCCACAGGAACCAGTGATTAGAATACTTCTCCTAAGAAGATGAATATTACACAGTCTCCATAGATAGTGGATTTAGAGGAGGAAGAGCCTAAAGAACAAGCAAATATGGATATGGTGGAGAGTGGAACTTGCACTGTAGATATTGAAAAGGGAAGTGAACTCCAAAGTGAAGGTAGCTCAAGAACCTTTAGTAGAAAAAAAACACATCTTTGATAAAAACATCTAGGGTAGCTTATAAATATAAAGAAGATTTGGAAAAACAGTATCCTGACAAAGGAAACATGGCTCTGGGTGAGATGAGGGATTTAGTCCCTGAAGTGGAAAATATTTCTCAGCACAAATATTCTCTATTCACAGTAAGGGATATTGAGAAGAGGACCTTTAACATTGCAGTTGTAGATGAAGACAAAGTATCTGAGATCAATATAAGGTAAGACAACATCAATGCTCTAGAACAGGAAAATGAAACACTTCGTCGGGAGGCATTGGACTAAAAGGCTAGGGCATTGCAGCTAGAACGAGAAAAGGTGAATTGGTCACAAGGGAAAACATAAATGCTAAACAAGGATGTAGTTGTACCTCCTATTGTAGAAGCTGGGCCAAACACTGAAGGACTTGTCTAGGCTATGTAATAAGTTATCCTGAAGGTAGAATAAATCAAGGGGTTAAAAGGGGACATAGAGAAATTGAAGCAGGAAATGCAAGCAAAGGATGAAATAATGAATCAACTTCAAAGGGAGAATGGAGCCTTGCAGGAAAGGATAGACAAGTTGAAGATAAGATTGAAAGACAAAGGCATGTTGTAGGGGGGGGAACATATCATCTGGGACTCTATAGTTGTTGAAGTTGCCAAGTTCAGAGTGTATTTGAATTTGATCAATGATAAAGACAGCATGGCCATCACAACCAGAAGCAGGTGCATTGTTGTAAATGAAACCTTAGCAAAGAAACCATTAGATTGGGCACACAATTCCATAAATATACTCAAATCCATTCCTACTGTAGAACTTCAAACTATTGGAGTTAAAGACAAAACTACATTGATCATGTGGGCCAGGAGGATTATTTCTAAACATAACCTATTGAAATCAGTTCAAACCAAGGAAACATAGATGGAGAAAAGTGTGCAAGTGTTTAAGGATTCGTTTGAAGAGTTGTTTATCAAACATCTCCCACCATTTTGGGATGGCAAGGGAAAATTATATAATCAGGAATAATACAATGCTCTCCTCACTCACTGCATAATGGATCACTCCAAGTTCAAAAACCTGGAATAAAATCTGAAAGGAGCTACATTAGTTGAGCATCTGATTATAGACTTTGAGATTTTGAATCATTTCAAAACAGTCAAAATTGGACTCCCAGTCATGACATACGCTTCCTGCATTGACCTAGAGATCCTAATCAAGGAAATGATATACTATGATATCCTTTCTGACTTGCAATGGAAGGAGATAGTACCACTGGGTAAGACAAAGTGCAGTTTTTCAGGGTCCAATAGATGATGTCCAAGTGTCACTAAAGATCGCAGATCAATAAGAAGACCAGAATAGAACAAGTGGACAAGAAAGTAGTTGAAGTGTCAGAGGAGTTAGAAGCCAGATCATCAAATGTTTTCTTGTTAATCATTGTAATCGGTTACAATACCAAAACTGTCATTTGTAATTATCATAATCAGTTTCAAAAACTGAAATGTTTCATTTTTAAATCACTGTAACCGGTTTCAAACCAAAGGGACTCAACTTGTATAAATATTAGGAGTTCCAAATGTATTAGGGGTTGGCAGAAGTGTAAGGGAGGGATTTTAGCTATTTGGAACTTGAACGTAATTTTCTAAAGCTGAATAGAATACACATGCAGAAATCTTGAAGTTTCCATGAAAATAGTCTAATGGTGGTGGTATGTGTTTTGTCTCTTCTCTTTGTATGTATTTCTTGTATTTCTGATTTCATTTTCATTGTCTTCTATTTAAATTGGATAGTCAAAGGGCCATAATTCATCTTGTGATGCTCTCGGCTGAAGCAACTTAAACTGTGTTAAGTTCTTCTTAACTAATTCAGAATTCATCTATTTAATGCTCTGATGTAGTTATATGTTTTCTTTTCTTCCTACACTCTGCAAATTTACAAATTATAACTCATATTTATCACCTCTTTTATCCTTTATCCTCTTGATAGTTCTACCGACCAGTCAGTTCTTCCATTCATTTCAAAATTTTAACTTCATATCCCTAAGTAACCCTCCCCTTCCTTGCCAGTAAGATTATAAAAAAACCACCAAAACAACAAAACCTAGCCATTGATTGTCAAAGAAATACCAAGTGATAGGAGAGAGCCCTCTCTAAGCTGAGCAGGCTAGTACCCAGCTCTAAAGTTGGTTTGTAAGTTACCTCTGTCATTTTTTTTATCAACCAAACAAATTTACAGAGTGCTAACATAGACAATTACACAATCATCAAGAAAAGGGCTTAAAACATCATTCATAACTCTCACGAATGTTGCAGGATAATTACAAAGCGCAAATGGCATGACCATCCATTTAAACAAACCTTGTTTTGTTTTGAAAGTTGTATTCCATGTGTTTCCTTCAACAATACTAATCTGATGATATCCACTTCTCAAGTCTAACTTAGTAAAATACTTAGCATATTTCAATTGGTCAAGAAAATCATCAATTCTAGGAAGAGGGTAACAATTCTTTACCGTAATCTTGTTCAAGGCTCTGAAATCTACACACATGCGCCATGTACCATATTTCTTTGGTACTAAAACAGTTGGTGACCCGCATGGCAATGTTCTTGGCATGCTAACCCCTTTGTCAAGCAACTCTTGGATTTGTTTTTTAATTTCAGCATTCTCCATAACTGATATCCTGTACATACCAATATTTGGAAGAGGACAATCCTGTTGCAATTGGATCTCATGTTGGATACCTATTTTAGGATGCAATGATTTTGGTTACTGAAACATCTCATCATATTCGTTAAAAACGTCATATAAATCAGATTTTAACTTTGCATCACATCCTTGGAAAGATTCTTTTTCAACATTTTGTTTGGGTTTGATCATCAAGAGTTCAAAGTTCTTACTAGCATTGACTAATCTCTTCATTTGTCCAGCATTTACAAGTGACAAATTCAACTTCTTTATATGTGCTCTAACAATGTACTCAACTCCATTTTTAAACAAATGATATTTTTTCTCATGATGATGAAAGATGGATCTCCTATCATATAAAAATGGGCTTCCCAACACAATACCACAAATATCCAATGGAATAACATCAAGCTCTACCTCATCTATAAAGTTTGTAGTGATGAAAAATCTAAATTTGCATCTTTTTGTCACATGCAATTTGGCATTGCCACATATCCAACCTAGAGGATATGGTTTAGGATGAGGAGTAGTTTCCAAATGAAATTTCTTGATAGTGTCTTCAAAAATGAGGTTTGCTTGAGAACCAATATCAAATAGAGTATCTATCTTGGTATCCTTTGAAATTACCCTTATGTGGAAAATATCTATTCTTTCTTTTTCATGTTGAGTTTCATTGAGGATACCACTTGAATAACTAGTATTGGAAATAGAGTCCTTACCTTGAAAACCCATGGATGTGATTTGTGTTTCATCTCCCGAATCATATCCTAAATCATGTTGTGTAGTTGCAACAATCTTTGGTTTCCCTTTGTGGTTGAAATTTTTGGGTCTCATTTCAGGATGAAGTTTCCAACAATGGTCTTCATCATGGCCATCTTTTGAACAGTGTTTACATGAGAGTTTTTCTCCCTCTTTCTTGACTGAAGCATTCTTCTTTCCATTTCCTTTGAATTTCCTCTTTCCTTTGTATCCATTAAAAAATGTCTTCTTGTTGCTCTCTTGAGGATAATTCTTCCCTCTTGCTTCCAAATGAGTTTCTTGTACACATGCTTCATCTAGATTTGTAGGGTTAAACATGAGAATTGTGTGTCTCAAATAGCTATGCAATCCACCAATGTATTTGAGTAAATTTTCTTGAGAAGATAAATCTATACCCAAAATCAAAGCTCTTCTTCTAAATTCTTGAGTGTAGCTTTGCACACATTGCCCTTTATCTTGCCTAAAGTTTTTCCAATCCATAATAGCTTTTTGCATGTATCCTAATGGATAAAATTTCCTTTTAATTACAACAATAAAATCATTCCAAGAGGACAAAACTTTACCATGCTTCTTCATGTCCTCTTGAGTTTTGGCTTCCCACCAAATGATTGCTACACTTTCCAATCTAAGAGAATCAAGTTGAATCTTAGTTTCATCATCTTGGATTCTTTGTATCCTACAATACACTTCAATTTGAAGAATCAAGTTATCCAATTTCTCAGCATTTACCTCTCAATTGTACATAGGCAATTCAAACTTAATATCAATCTTAAGTAAAGGAGTTTGTGGAGGAATTTTACCATGTTCGTTTGGAGAATTTGGAGGTGGTTGTGAAATGGTAGAAGAAGTGGAAGATGGAGGTGAAGGAGGTGGAGTGTCACCATTCCCTCCATTCCCTTTTGGAGTCTTATCACCATTATCCGCATTACCTCTTGGAGGATTTGAGATTTAACCTTGCAACCTTGCATTTCCTATCCTCGTATAAAAATTTCACCATTTATGTCATATCATAAAAGGATTTTTTGAAACTTTCCTCTTCTGAAGTAGGAATTTCATGACTCTCCTCATGAGCCATGCTTGGTGAATGCCTCCTTGAATCTTGAGGTGAATATATGGTTCTCCTTCTTGAAATTTGAGAACTTGGCTCTACAAGTTTCCCTTCTCCTATTGTGAGCTTCAACCTTGTAAGCATCAGAAAACAAAACACTTGCAAACAATCAAACCTTCAAAAGCATTTTCTCTAATACCAACTTGATATAAAAATGAAAAAGGTTTGTGTATACAAATTTGCAAGTGGAAAATGTATGTGTCTTGGGAAATTGGATCAAGTTGCAAGCACATGAAAATATTGAGTTTTTGTACTTGAAATGAACAACATAAATAGACATAAACAACCATCATAATAAACACATAACACAACAAAATGATAAAGGATTTCACCCCTCTCTTGGGTTACATCTCCTGGTCCAGCATCCAATGGATCATTTTCACTATATGATAAAAGTGTTAAAATCAATGCTTTACAATACTCATAATGCAAAATATATGGCTCCAATGGCTCTAAAATGTCCAAAAATCCCTAGTTGGGCTCTTTCTGCACCTAGTTTGGCCCAAAAATGGAGAAAATACAACTGCTGGAAGTTTTCCCCAATAACCTGTTTTCTCTGCTCGCCAAAATGCACACACTGTCTGACTAATTCGACCTCTGTGTGTTTTTCATGCCAAAACTTAGCACCATGCACCATTCTAGAAAATGGGCAAAAATGTCACACCGTTGGGGGGGGTTGCACCTTGTTCAACAGAGATCCTAGTCACATGGCTCATGTGGTCAGGCACCGACCTAAGTCCCACACCCACTAGCTAAACCTCCTCCACGTTGACGCTTATGGTCATGTGAGTGAAGGGTTGAGAACTGTGTCTGTGGGCTGGGGATAAGCCCCAACCCTTTTCCACCCGAACAAACATTTAATTCAAGTTTAAATACATGTTCTAAACTATAGGGTTAAGTGACACAGTTAGGTGGGTTGGTGGGCCAGCCTATGTGAAGTATTTCCCATGCCTGGAGGTCGTGGTTCAACCCCCATGGAGCCCATACCAAATTTTTTAAACAAAAAGGGGATGCCATGTGCCTGGCTAGGCCATGTGGCACCCTTTCATTCATCCATGAACATGCCATGTGTTGACCAAGGATTGGTCCATGTCAACCTTTTCATAGTCAACCTACCAAATCACCTGCCTAGTCATCTTGCCACGTCACCACTCCATGTCAGCAGTATTGTCGTACGGTTAGCTGCCACGTGGCCTATACGGACTATACAAACTGTATAGTCAGAAAAAATTTACCTGTTTGGGTGTTATGAGGAAAATCTCTCTATGTCTAGGGTGAACCACAACAGACAGGTATGACTACAAAAATAAACTCAATTCCAACATATGCTATATAAACCAATGTGAAAGAAAGATAAGAAAGAGGCCTACCTCATCCAAACATTTGATGATGTCCACCATTGAGCACTTCGACCCAAAGCTTTATACCTACAACAAGTTTTCAACAAACAAGTAGAGCAATAATATAGTGATAATACAAAAGGTTAGCACATTAGATAGCATAATCCATTAATATACAAAACAAACATGTCCATGGATAACAATTCATACATTTGCAAGATATCAATTGGACGAGAAAGGACTATTTTTGTTAATAAATGATCAGCAGAAGAAAAAACATTACAGACTTCTATATCGACACAGCTCAAAACCAATAAATTGAGTTCCTTCCAACTAGGCCTCCACCACTTTGATCCTCCACCAAAGGCAAGCTCATAGAAGGGAGACAAAGAGGTTCTCCATCAATAAGGGAAGAGCTTAGGGGCTGAAAACTATGTTAAGACTTAAAGGAAAAAGGGATGTAGACTCAATAATGAAGTAATAATTTCTCCAGAGTAACTTTTCTCTCAAAGTTGAATTCTCTCTCCTTTTCCATAGCTCATAATTGGCTTATTTATAGCCTTCAAAATGCAACTGAAGGGCCGAGTCAGAACATTTCCAGTATATGGAAGGCTAAGGATCAGAGATCTCCTGTCGTGACATGGAAACCCGACATCCAATCTTGATTTTCTGGCACAAATCCTGATGTATGCAGACTGTAGTGGAGAAGCTAGCGTATACACATGATGTATAGCTTGTAGGGTGCGTACAAGTGGAAAAATATTTATTTTTGTCTCTGGATTTATCAATTAGGGAAAGTAAGTCTACATGGGGGAATGGAGTAAGGCCCTCTCTGCAATATTGCATAGGGTGAGGCAAATATTTCTCTAACAGATGCCCCTAATGTGTGAGGTCAGAGGAGAATCTGAGATGGCTGAAATACATTATAAATAGCTGAGAAGTGGAGTGGTAGAGAACCAGTTGGATGAACTCGATTGCTCATTATATTCTATACTGACTTTTCATACATGGCTGCCAAAAATACACTACATATCCATGTGGAAATATACCAAATAAGTGTCTGTGGCCATGAAATAGGAAAATACAAATGCAGTTACATGCCAATAGCTGTCATAGTCACGAACAAGGCCTAGTAGAAATAGTCTCAAAACTAATATGAATATATCTATATACCATGGAGTAAAATCTTATCTCCCATGATCACTAAATTCATATAGGTACTGGTCCAATGAAAAGGAAGCGACAGCTCAGGAAAGTTATGGAAACATAGTGATTTCTTCAAGTCTTCTACACAATCTGCCAAAGGTACAAGTCAACATCATTTGAATAAATGAGTTGAGGTCGAACACAATGAGACATTGTTTGATTACTGGTCATTGATGTATACCGTTAACAAATGTGAGACAACCTACCAATAATGAAAGTAGGTATCAAGGAACTGAGTACATTCTTACAAGTGTGAATAGAGTAGTTGGTGTCGAACACCTGAAGAATCCATCAACCATGAGACATTGATGTATTCCCAACTGTCGATGGAGAGAGAGCCTGCCACTAATGATTCCAAGCATCAAGGTACTCATAAGACTCTAGGTCCCATTTCCAGATAATGGGTTGATGTCTATGGAAAGAAAACCACTGAAAGGAGAAGATTAAGGTATATATCATCATTCAACACGAGGTACAAAGAAGAAGCTCCATGATTTGGTGGGAATCAGACGAAGAACAAGTTCATGAACCAACAAACCTATGCATATTTTGCGTGTGCCAAGTGCAAGAGGTACACAAAAAAGACCCTTTGAATAACAACCAATGATGAAAAATGTTGAAAAAGGCAAGGAAACCACCAATAAGGCTAATGGTATCCAAGACACTGCATGAATCCCAATGTGTGAATAGATGTCTTGTTGTCGAAAACAAGGGAAACCACCCAGTAAATGACCAATGATGAAATGTCGACTGCACGGTTCAAGGTTACCTACCAATGATGAAAGTAGGGATAGGGTGCATGATAGGACTAAAGTATCATGTGATTCTGAGACAAACTGAGGGTATGGATGACATGAAAATTCAAGAGTTCTGAGGAGTGGTTGATGCAGGTTGATAGACTTCCTTTGAACAAGAGCACGAGACATATGGTAGACTCTAACAACATAGACCCAATGATAAAATCATGAGATGCAGGAGGCATCAATGAAGTTCTTTGTAGGGACTGGAAGAGTAACCATTTAGTAGAGAAGACTCTGTAACGAGCTCAGCTTCCTAAGTCCATGCTAAACCCAAAATTATAATGAAAGGACTAAAATAACTTTGTGCTATGTTCAAAGGTGACATGAATGCTACCTATATAAGATAATAATCCCTTCCCGCCCATCTTCTTTTTTGTTTTTTCATAACAAATGAATGCTATGGTACAGAGGAGGAAACAAGTGTCGCAAGTAATCAAAACTAGTTCCAGCAGTGGAACATACCTATTCTCAATGCAGGGAAGTGCATGCAGGATATAGACACTTGGGGGATGTTGCCTCTTAGGTATAGGGTGTCAAATTGTGAAGGATATAAACAAGGCCTTGATTGGTTGAGGATGCAAAAATGCCAAGGCAAATGGTTTATAATGCAAAGCGAGAACCGGCTATAGGCTCAATACTACAACTAGGGGCATGAGATGCAATCACAACTTAACACAAAAAAATGTCCTTTTTTATGTCTTTTAGTATACTTGGTGTGAAAAAGGGATAAACTTGTGCCAAGTATACATCTTTTCAAATCCACTTTACGAGTGTGAAAATGACAAGTTCACTCAGAGATACTTTCTATTTTTGGTAACGAGTCGGAAAAGAGCTTAACTAAAACTCATGATCTTTCAAATCCAATTTAACGAGTGTGAAAGGGACAAATCGCTCAACAATATTTTTGCTTTTTGGTAACGATTTGGAAAAGATATTAACTAAGACTCATGACCTTTCAAGTCCAATTTAACTAGTGTGAAAGGGACAAATCACTCGACAATCTTTTCACTTTTTGAACGATTCGAAAAACATCTTAACTCATAATCATTTGGGAGATTCTAGGTGGCAAGTCACGGGGGAGGCCAAGGATCCTATGCTGGACTTATGTAGCATGCCAGTATCTTATGAAGAACCAACACAATCTTGGGAAGACCCAAATCTCTCCAAGTCGAGGAGGACAAAGTGATAATGGAGGTTATCGTCTTCGTGATATATCAGATAATGTCTCTTCCTAGAAAAGACATAGGAGGAGGCATTGGATACCCCATAAGACCATCCCAATCAAAGGGAACCTTGTCAAGACTTGGAGGGAGAGAACTTGGGAAGAGTAAAACTCCCAATTGTTCAGAAGGTGAAGTACTATAAATTCTAAGGACATGGCATAGAAGGTATAGAACAAGAACTAGAAGAGCGGGATCGACCAAAAATTGCATTGGCACGACCACTTCCTTAGACTTGTCAGTCTCCAAGGGAATATTGGGGTCAATTGAAGATTGCATCGATACAACCACTTCCTCAAACATTGGTTGAATAGGATACGAGACAACAAGGTCAAGAGGTGCATCACTCCCAAAAACAGGAGTGTTGTCGGTCGAAGATTATATCGACACGACCATTGGTTGAACAAGATGCGAGACAACAAGGTCAAGAGATGCATCACCCCCGAACATAGGAGAGGTGTCAGTGGAAGATTGCATCGACACGACCACTGGTTGAATGGGATGTGAGACAACAAGGTCAAATGATGCATCAACCCCTAAAGGAAAAGGGGTGTCAACCGAAGATTTCATCGACATGACTGTTGTATCAACCAAAGAAGGAACAAAGTGTGGGG
>JASDQU010818490.1:23888-35641 GCA_032191745.1 Picea mariana | reverse complement strand
AATATTCACAATCTATCTTGACAAAATGGATCATCTAGCCAAGCTAACAATCTCCAAAGCTCAATCCAATCAAAGCTAATCCCAAAAGTTAACCTTCTCCATGAAAGCTCCTCTCCTTTTATAAGTTGAAGAGGATAAGGTGAGGAGGTTAGGATGATCCCACTAAATCATGAAAGTGAGTAAGATCCAAACCATTCGGATGCCACCTCACCATGGAAGTTTCTCCTTCTAGAAGCATCAAGAAGATGCTCGTTTTTCCCACGTACGAGCATTTTCGCACCTTGCTTATATAGCAACCTGCGAACACTTCGCGACCTAGCTATGGTGCAGCCTGTGAAAATCAGGCATTTTCGCACCCTAGCTATATTGAAACATACAAAAATCCTCTTTAATAGGGTTTTTACAAAGGGAAATGCAACTTATTTTCTCAGGAAAAGTTCTTCTCCCTTCTTTCTTTAGGAACTCAGGCTATTGACCCCTATGAAGGCAACAAATAGGTTTACAACATTAACGGTCATAGGGATGACAAAAATAATGTGTAACAACTGTTTTGAAGAACTTGGTGTAATTTCTCCTATTATATCTAACCCCCATTGCTCGAAAGGCCTAGAAACGGTCACCGGTTAGAGTGGGACCACTGCTCTCTTCTCTCTCCCAGTGATTATTTGACAGGTTTTACAGTTTCTAGTGTATGTGTGAGCATCCTTGAACAAAGTGTGCTAATAATAGCCATCCCTCAGTATCTTATGAGCGGTGGTGTCTCCTGCAAAATGTCCATTAGAAGGGTCGTCATGGAGCTCCTTCAGAACTTTGTCTGCATCTTCGCGTTCGAGGTGTATTAAAAGTACCCCATCGTAGTTAACCCGGAAGAGTACCAAATTGATGAGGTGATACTCTGCGGATTTTATCTTGAGATCTCTCCTTTCCCTAGGGTTTAGGTTTTCTGGACAAGCCCCATGGTGGAGGAGATAAGTCAATTTCTTATACCAAGACTCTTGTCCCGGGAATATGTATGAAGCTTCACCACACCATAATTCCATTTCATTCTCCCATCCAGGGTCTTCATTTAGTTGGTCTTGAGATTCAACTGCCAGTTTGCATAACCCTTGTCCTTTAACTAGTTTAGCAGGTTTTATATCTAGATCAAAATTTTGAACTACTTCCATCCAATTTCCTCTTCTTTCCCCCATCTCTGGTTGAGTAAATGGGGATCGGACTGCAGGGTGAGGTACGATTACTTTGGTGTGGTTCTTGAGGATGTAAGATATGAAAAGTTTTACTGACTTATAAACCACATAATCCTGTTTGTCTATAGCGGGGTAATTTAGTTCGACACCTTGGAGGTTAGTGCTCATGAACGATACCATAGCTTTGTTTTTGTCATCATCTATATGAGTTAAAACTGCGGATAATGATTGGTCGAAGTTGAAAGTATAGAGGAAGAAATCTTTGTTGAAATCGGGACTTTGCAGCACTGGGGCTTGAGATATTGTAGTTTTAATATTGTTGAAAGCCTTATTTCGTTCATCATCCCATTTAAACTCAACATCCTTACGAATCATTTTTTGTAGGGGTTTGATAGTTTCCGCGAAATCGGGGGTGAATTTCCTTATAAAATTGATTTTTCTGAAGAACGATTGCATAGATTTTTTGTTGTGAGGTAATGGAAGTTGAGCTATAGCCTTTATCCTTTCTAGATCTATGGAAATTCTTGCTTGAGATATAATGTGGCCTAACAACTTACCTTCCTCGACACCAAAAATAGTTTTCTTAGGGTTCAGGGATATGCCATATTTCCTACACCTTTCGAAAATCTGGGTCAAGTGCTGTATGTGATCTTCTCTGTTCTTTGAATAAACAGTCACGTCGTCCAAGTAGACTACTACACACTTGTTGATTAATCACCGAAATGATACATCCATGGCCCTCTGGAAAGTTTCTCCTGCATTGATTAACCCAAAGGGCATGCGTTTATAAGCAAAGGCTCCCCATTTGGTTCGAAAAGTAGTTTTCAAGCGGTCTTCTTCTGAAAACCAAAACCTGGTTGTAACCTAAGAAACTGTCCAGCAAGGAGAAAATGTCAGAGCCAGACACGGTCTGCAAGAGCTGCTCCATCGGTGGGAATGGATAGTTTTTCTTTTCTGAAGTTTTGTTGAGGTTCCTAAAATCTACGCATAGGCGAATTTCCCCAGACTTTTTCCTTACCAGAACCAAATTTTCTACCCATGCAGAATGCCTAACCTGGAAGATAATTTTGGCATCTAACAATTTCTTTAACTCCTGACACATGAAAGGCTCCAGGAAAGGGTGATACTTCCAGAGCTTCTGCTAGAAGGGTTTCACTTCAGGTTTTAACGAGATAATGTGTTGAATGATACAGGTATCATAAGTTTTTAGATCTCGGTAGGACCACACAAAGACATCTTGATACTGTCTGAAAAGTTTGAGATAAGCTTTCCTTTCCTCTCTAGATATTGTCTTGTCGAGGTTTACGTTTTTAGGGTTTTCCAAGGTTCTGAGATTTATAGTTTCATGCATTGGACATGAACTACTGGTTTTTGCGTTTTTTGACCCCTTAAATCTGTCCTTAAGGTCAAAAAGGTTTTCTAAGTTGGCTATCCCTTTTGGTATTGTGTGAGACTTCGATCTGTCAGTTGGTTGATCTGTCCGAGGATTGGCCTCTATTGGTTGTTTTTGGAATGCTTCATCGTCAATAGCCAAGTCTTTGAAATTATCTTGGTTAGTGAGAAAGTTTATGATCTGTTCATCTCCTTCAAAGACCTTCCAATTAGAAATGTTGTTGGGCACCGATGGTTTTTAGAGTAGCTCCATAGTGAACTAGAAGGCTTCATAGTCTTATAGAGGTGACAGCCTCGAGGCAGCGGTGGCCAGAGAATCAACAAGAATGTTCTTTTCTCTGGGAATCGTTGTAATGTTGAAAGCTTCAAAATTCTTTATTAACCCGTGTACTTCCTGTTGGTAATTATTTAGGAGGGGAGAATTGCAATGTATAGTATTCCTTACTTATCTAATGATGATTTCAGAATCTCCGAAAACCTTCAGTTCTTTAACGTTTAAATCTATGGATTTCTTTAACCCTTGTACTAGAGCTTCATACTCAACAACGTTATTTGTGCATTCGAATTCTAGTCTACAGGATAGGAAATGTCATTTACCCTTTGGATCAATGAGGATGCACCCTGCCCCAGACCCTTCCTGCTATTTAGAGCCATCAAATTATAAGGTCCAAACTTGTGGGTGAAGCCTATCATCTCCTTCTTTCCTGTCACTTTCCTCTTTTCCTTTTGATTGTCTTGTGATTTCTAACGCAGGCTCCTGGCAAAATAGGGTTTCCTCTGCCACCGTCGAAAATTCTTCTCAAAAAATCATTTCAGAGTTTTGGGTAAGAGGGACATCAGATGAGAGAGGAGAGAAGTCCCCGAAATAGGAATCAAATGAATAATTTCCTAACACAAGGAAATCTACCGATGAGGGTTCATTTAGGGTTTCTAGGTCAGTGACAATATGTTTTATATATCTTTCCCTATCAATTCTGATCATATTTTTGTGTCCCTTTAATGGTAGCCAAAGGTGCACCCAGTCTGTACTAAAGTATCCATTTAACTTTTCAGACCAATCTCAGCTTAATAAAAACCCATAAGGTTTTGGGATATCTACTACAATGATGTCAATCACTTGCACAAATTTAGGATGTGTCGCTATTATGATCATTACATCTTTGAATTCTTCCATGACCTTCACCTGGGTTCTGTCTAGTTGTATTACATGTTTCTCGCTTTTGAGAGGAACGACATTTAATTTTTTGCAAATGGACAAGGGCATAACATTAGAAGATGCTCCTGAGTCAACCAAACAATTATGGAGGTTCTTGTTGAAGACTTCAAACGTTAAGAGGAACGGTGGGACAAAAGGTTTTCCCTTCTTATCTTCAGAGCAGGCGTTCACAATTGGTTTATTTCCTAGATCTGTGGGAGTTGGATTTCGTCCTTGATCAATGCTTGTCATAGAATTTTCTATTGATTTCAAATACTGTAACAGGAAGTTCTTTTGTCGAGGGATCCTACATATGTCCATAACTGATATATTAGCCTTGAACTTATTTAAATCTTCAACTATGTTGTAATCTAGCTTGGGCCATTCTCGTGTATCGATGTTTATGGGGTTTCTTCGGGGGGGAAAAGGTGCTTTTGGGTGATCGGGAGCTAGCTTTCCTTCTGGATTTGGGGTCATAGTGAGGTTGTTTGAGACAGGCTGACCCCTACTTCATGTTTGCACACCCAAGACTTCCGCAGGTGGTTCTTGAATCTCAAACAAGTCATTAGAAGGCATAGCTAGGTCATGATCTCATATCAACATGGTTGTTTCTTTTGGTGGATCAACCTCTTCCTAATCGACGATATTTATATTGACCCACTTGGTTGTTTGGTTAGGGAGAACTCATATAGAGATCGATTGGCCATCAAATTCATGGAATGCACCCATTGAGGGAAGTCTCTTTCAGAGTTGTTCTCTTGGTGATAAGTGCAGAAAGAGTCAGATGCTACATTTCCCAGATCGATGTTTAAGTTGGCTGGGGAAGGTTCAATTGCTTTGAACGGTGGATTCCTTTTAAAGAAAGGCTTATAGGGCCTTTGGCCTTGGTTTCCCTCCCCCGCACTTCTCTTCATGTCTATGATTTTGTTTGATAGATTTTTGACCATGCGTTGTAGGTCCTTTATGTCCCCACTTCCCTTTTCAGGAGCTTGTTCTAATTGTTTCCCTAGGGGTCTAGTAAGAAATAGTCCTCTCCGAGGAGGAGGTTGAGCTTCTTTCTTGACTAAGGAGACTTGAATTTCTTTGCATCCTTTCATCTGGAACTCTATCATTTTGGCTTATTCAAAATTCTCAGCCAGGGTTCATTTGGAAGCCCTCTTCACAAACATGGAAATAAAAGCTGGGAGAGAATTAGCATATACTTCGATTTGCAACTCCGTAGTGGGTTTCACTTCGGGCTGGAATTTATTTAAGATGTGAACCTTTGGTTGAAGTCTTTGACCCTTTCCTTCGAATTCATGGTGGCGTTGAACAACTCATCCATCAAAGCTCCCGTAGTATTTTCTTCTGCAAATTTATCTAAAAATTCCTTTTGAAACTTCATCCAGCTGGTTAAGGATCCTACGGGTAAGTTAAAATACCACGTGGAAGATGAATTCTCAAAAGTGTAAGGGAATAGCCTGCATACTACATCTTCATGTTGGACATTCATAAGTCTGATAGCTAGTATGAATTTCCTGATATGATCTTCATGCAATCTTGAAGTATCAGGGTCAAATTTAGGAAGTAGTTTTTCTGGGTGTCGGGGAAGGTTATGTACTCGTCCAGGGATGGCCAAAGAATATCTGGTCAACCAAGGTTGATTTTTTTGTGGTGGGTTTCCCATCTCTTTTTCATGGTTATTATGATCTTCCATATCTTCAGATTTTGAGTGCCTTGAGTTAAACCCTTCTTCTTCCAAAAAATCACTCAGGTCAGAGACGTTACCGATTGGCGTTTCATGGATTATATTAAGAGGATGTTCGATTTAGGTGAGGGAGAAATATATCATATGTTCTACTGTGTGCACAAAAACCTAGTTGGGGGTATTGACCACTGGTCTGCTTATTTGTTTTCTTCGAGGAAGTATGGGAGCTAAGGACAACGCACCGATTTGTCGGGTGTATGCTCTTGTGATTCTTCCAAATTAATTCAATTCCTCATGAGGGAGAGCATAAGCTATGTCCAGGTACAGGCGTTCTTCCTTGTCTTGGGGTGAGTTACTTGTTTCAGGAGTACTCAATGTGTGTGGGATGTCTTGGGAATGACTAGACATGCATGTGGGTTGTTTTGAATCTACAGTCTGTCTGAGATATTATCTGAAATATATATTCATCCATTCATTCTTCAGGCCCTCCTTCTAGCGCCAATTCTGTTGATGGGTCCTAAATACCTTTAACTCAACAAAAGGAACGAAACCTGCCACTGAGGCCCAATTAGACTCTGCAACGTTTAATGGTGGAATGGTTCTCCAGATCATGTGATCCAGCCAATTAATCGATGGGCTTTACATTTTCTTGTGAAGGTTTTCTCCCTTGGTTCAGACGTTCTCCTTTTTATATTTTTCTCTTAGGTAGGACTGATATAAGATAAAGCCGGTATAAACCAACTAGATGACAAAGTGGGAATAAACTAAACTGCTGGAGAAGAGGCTGAGCTTGGGATAACCCTTTACTCTAGCATGTAGGCAATGATCGTCTACCATAGGCCTAGTACTAATATGTTAACCGTGTGAGTATTCCAATTACTGACTGAGATACAAATTACCAGAGGAAAACATGCATGCAATAAACAATGGAAAGTAAAATAATTCACTTAACTCTGATCATCCATCACATAATAACACAATGATTCATTTTCATCAGTAAAGAAAGAATTGTAAAATATCGCATCAGATAACTTATCGGTGGATTTAATAACTCTTACTTGTTACTGCATCCATTCATGATACGAGATAGGAAATAATTCTTCTCCACATCCAATCATACACACAATTGATGAAAACATAAACTTGTCTCTGGTCTTAAAGGACTTCTCAATTAAAGGTAGCTCCGAAATAGTTCTTAACAAAACCAACAATGAGATTTTATTGCAACAACCATCGACCCTAACTAATCGCTCTATGCTCCTATTTATAACATAAAATTAACTAACAATAACAGCTAAGGTGCAGATAAGTAAAACAAAATTTGCCACGTGGAATTCTCTCCTATCAGTTTGTCTAAGAGTCATCTCAAGATATCACTTAAGAGGGTGACTCTTCTCATACTCCGACCAGTTGATGAAAAACTCCTCGCAGGTGTTGGCGTATGGGAATCTATGATGTTCCATCGGGGCCTGTAAATCTCTCTTATCTCTACCGCATGTGCCTGATACTTGACTAGATTGACACTTAACTATTGCAACATAACCCGAGATTTGATTGGGTGTTCCATAAACTGTCGCACCTGCCGTGGCGCCATGTCTGCCACCTTTTCTATTTCCTCGGCCCATGTTGAGTCTTGCTCGATGTGCGATTTGACTATGTCGCGCAATGCGAAAAATTCATCGGGTGTGCCAAACTCAGGGAGTCCGATGTCTTTCATCACCCCATTGATCTTGATCTCGTTTTTCTCGCACCTGGCCCATTTCTCTTGGATTTCTCTGTGAGGTTCCTGAGCCATTTTTTCCCAATACTCGACTGATTTCCTTATGTGATCAAGACTGCTTTCGTTCAACTCCCGAATGCCGTGTTCTTCTATATCTTGACCCTGTTGGACTACACCATTGTAGTTGATTCTCTCCACGGTTTGCTGCGCTTTCTCGTACCACAACTACATATATTTGCACATCGCAAGTGCCATGAGGGTGTTTTCCTAGAGCTCAGATATCCTTGCAGTGAATAGGTGCCACTTATATGCAAACTTTCTGTAGGCCTCCTGAAACTCGCTCCTTAGAAAGACCACGGACTATGTGGTGTCTCGATAGTATTTTTCCAAGTGGCACAAATGTTCCAATTCCTTCAGGGCAGCAACCAAATCCTCTTCATCTCTTTTACTTTTGTCCAGGGTGGCATCTGTGATCGCCATCCCTGTGCTAATGAGTTCGAACATTTTAGCATGCTCTATGTTGATTAGATGTTCCTCCGTAGTTATGAGGATGGAGTGATCTAGAGTGATCCACCTCTTCTTGGTGGTTCTTTGCATGATAACATTCCTTTTTTGATCATAATCTATAACATGTATGTCGGATACTTCATCCGCAGGTTCAAGAATCTGTTGATCCCCCCATGTGAGTGTGTTTCCTAGACTTTCAATGGTATATACTTGTTCCAGACTGGGTTCTTGAGTTCCCTCCTTGTTCTCCGAAGGCCCGGATTCTGTTTGTCTCTCATCGTGGGTTTGAGTATTGATTTAAATAGAGGTGTCAGGGATAGACTCAATACTTACTTGTTCATCCATCATTGAGACGCCGATTTCCTACTATGTGGCTTCTTCTTTTGGCTCGTCCAACCCTGACTCGTCCTTCAGATTGTCTGCTTGAGTCTTCGACGCATCGGGCATCTTAGTGTCTAGGACACTCTCAACTTCTTGTTCTTTCTGTGGAACCTTCTGAATTTGGGCGTCAAGCACAGGGGAAGATATCTTCTTTGGTCCCTTTTCTTCTTCAATATCCACAGGGGTCACAAGAGATACTTATGGGATCTCATCATCGTCATATATCTTTATCAAATCACTGAAGGGGTTTGACACACCGGTCCTCTGTGATGCCTCGATGGTCCCTGGCTGAGCCGAAATGCCTGTCGGCGATCTGAATGGTGGAGTTGTAAATTTAGAGTCATCTAACCTAGTAATTTCATCAAGGTATATGAATTTAGGGCCGCTTGGTCCTGTCTATCTTTCATTCGGGTTGTCGGCAAGGAACCTTGGCATATTTATGATGTACGAGTCATCTTGTAGCTGATCAATTATCTGATGTGCATGTTCTAACATGAGTAAACCCCTCTCCCGCACATCTTGAGCCTCGGGGGAACTTATATCTTGCATTGGGGTTACTCGAGGAATTTCCGTTGTTTCAGATGCTACCTAGGGGGCTTCTGCTGCTATCATTTCTTCTCTAGCCCTAAGGGCCCCTTGAGATTATTGTTCTAGGATTTTTGCATGTTCATACAGACTCATGGCTTTGAACCTGTTCATCTTAGTGTCGACCATCCTTGCAATGACTTCATCCCAATCCCGAGCATTTTTGGTGAAGACCTCATCTTCGAACTTGTCGTGGGTGTAAGGCCAGTAGGAAGACACTTGTGATGCGTCCTTCAAGACTAAACCCATTGGGTCATGTTTTCGAAAATGACTGGTCTGGAAGCAGAACTCCAATTGGCCCAGTCCTTCCTTCTTGGCTTGAGCAGTGTCTTTTACAAGGTAGAACCCTATATGGATTCCATAAGGTATAAATGCCCACTTCTTATTTTTCACCAGAGTAGCGTTGTAACCTTACAGGATGGTTTGGTAGCAAATTTACCCCACAACAAGTGGGTCAGGGATATGTGCTGGCAGAAGATGAGGTGCTCCAGTGGGCCTGAATACCCTAATGTAGGTATCGTGTTCTTCTAGATACTAGTTGTCGACTTTTTCTATCGCCGCAGCCGATAGTCTTGGACACTCTTTCTTGAAAAGAATGAAATGAATGCATGTGATGAATTCATCGTAGATGAGGGAGTAGGATTATTTGTACATGTTCTCCCACAAAATGATGAAGTAAATGTGGATCGGGAGTTCTGAGGTGTGCCGGCTCAAGTTCATGGCAGTAAAGACATTTCTGGCGCACATGATGTCCAGTAAATACAAATCCATGTAAAAGGATGGAGTCTCTCCTTCTTTCGGCGTCTGAGCCTGTTGTATGCAGATTCTCAATTGATTTGAAATGATGGCTCCCCAGTTTAAAGATCTCCCAAAAATGGCCACTGTGTAAGCTAGAGGTATCCATGCCTCTGAAAACATGGAATAATCCTTTTCCTCGTACAATCGGCAGATGAGGACCATTAGATAGATATATGACTCCCTTAAGTTGGTCGTCTGGTACCAGCCAGAGGTCTGATTGGTGTAATTTTTATCTTCCCTCCACCATGAAGCCATCACCCAACCAGTGTCGTGGTGCTCGTAGAAGTTTATGATGAAATCGGTGTTCAGTAGCTCCTTCGGGTCTCTAAGCTTGTAATAACTCTGCACCTCTACCAGAAGGAAAACCCTGACACACTCACCATTGACGTCGTTAATCAAAAATTTTTGTGTGTCCATGTAGTTGATGATCCACTTTAGGAGTTCTATGTAGGGGAAAAATAGAGTTCTTCTTGCCACCATGTGCAAGTATGATCTTCGAATGTTTGGGAAACTTCATCATCAAGCTTTCTCATATCGAGGTTGATGTGTGGTATATATTCTGGGAATTCTTCCCGACTGATCTTATTGAAGATTTATCCCCAGTGCGAGAGTGATTCCTTGCCCTTTGTGTTTTCCTCTGTGTCTCCAAAGGCCGGAGGTTGAGCGAAATCCTTCTTGGTAGATGTCCTGATGACTGGTTTTGACCTTGTGGAAAATTCTAATTGTTTCGCGGTCGCTGGGGAAGAACCTTATCCTACCTACGGTTCCTTTAACTTCAGTTCTCTTGGGGATCGCCTGGTGGTTGGTTTTCTTGGATGCATTGTTCCTGCAATCGAAACAATATTTTAGGGCCTGTGTATAGAGTGACATTGGATAAAAATGTATATATATGAAGTGAAAACACAAAAAATCAAGACTAGTACATACCTGTAACACTTGCTAAACCTTTTTGTTTGATACTCACGGGATCTTAGAAGCTTTTGAAATGCTCGGCTCGCTCCTTTGGATGCTCTGAAACTCCTTTGCGTGCAGAATGATCTTGTTTACAATGGCTCAAGAGAATTTAAACTGGGAAGAGCTTACTGTGTCGCATCGAACAATTAATTCGGGTGATGAGTGAAATTCAAACAAATCTACCGCTGAATATCTGTAATTTAATTCATCGTGGGTTGACGACGAAGGTGTGGAGGGTGATGTGTTCTGTTGGTAATTTCAAACGATCTTTTGATTCACACATGAAGTGACAACTAATGCGAGATTTGGAATTAATTAGTTCCTTAAATGCTCTGAATCTAAACATATCTAGTGCTAAAATGTCCCATCGTGTCGCTTTCCTAGTGGGCAGATCGGGGATCGACAAATGTGTTATGGATGTTCTCATTGATATCCTTCTGCAAAAACCTCCAATGCTGATCGATTTCATCGTACGGTGCTAATGTGGAAAAATTGGATTGGGACATGTGGCAATGAAGATCGGTGACTTAACTCGCGAGTATTAGTCGGAGTCGAGACTTTTTTTTCAATTTGTGTGTTCTTAAACTAAGCCTGGGATCGCCGATGTCGAAAGGGTATCGGGGATCAACGATCATGGATAAACCTATCTCGTATTTTCCCTTGGGTTAGCGTCTTTGAAAAATGGCTGATGCCAAATCTCTTCAGGAATCGATGATCGAGGAAACTCCTTAGCATGGTCGCAATGTTCGTCGTGATTCGATCTTCTTTGATTTTGACAAGCGCATCGGGTATCGGCTATCAACGATATCGTTTCTTCTCCTTTTAAATGTTACTCTCCTCGCCTTTTACCGATGTTGAAGGGGATCGACTGTCAGCGATCTCCATATGTGATATTTTTCATGAAACAAAAACTTCCTTTCACTGATACCAGTGAAAAGCGATGCTCGACGATTGAGGTTTTCCGAGTGATTCCTTTTCACCCTTTAATTTCTTCTGATGCCGAATCTTTGAGCACATCGAGTGAAGTATTTTGGCTGTTGATTCCTTGTTTAAGTGTTAAGCCTTTTTAATTCATGGAGTTTATTAGAGTTTCATGAACCTGAATAACTGATGAGAGTCAAGAGAACAATCGAAGACAAAACATTTCTCAAAAGGAAAATCGAATTCAGACAGTGCAAAGATCAAGTGGTACCCAAAAAGTGGAAAATTGACAAAGGCTTTTTAGGGTATGTTGAGTGCTCAACATGTGTGTGTGTGTGTGTGTGTATAGAGAGAGAGAGATGGGTAAGGAGAGAGAGAGAGAGAGGTAGAGAGAGAGAGAGATAAAGAGAGAGTTAGTGAATGAGA
>JASDQU010818489.1:13569-35557 GCA_032191745.1 Picea mariana | reverse complement strand
ATTCTCTCCAGGAAAACTACAGTGATTTCACATTGTAACCCCATGCAACATATTTTGACATGTCAATTGCTGGGGGGAAAGTACTCCAAGTGGATTTTCATTCTCCAGGAGTTCGACTTGGAATTCGATCGTGCCACATCGAAGAAATCCTTAGTTTTTGCTGAGTTAATTTGCGATTTTCCCCACTCTTCCACGGAAAATGTAGCAGTCGATTCATTACCTGATGAATCGCTTTTCCTTATCAACACTGATGATATTTGGTATGGAGATATCATTATATATCTCCAGACTCAGACTTTCCAGCCTGCTTTGTCTAGTAATGAACGCCCTCACATCCGTTATCAAGCACATCAATATATTATCCTTGGAGATACTCTTTACTATCGAAGAATTGACTCTGTGTTTCGATGTTGTTTGACTTTTGACGAAGCTGAGAAAGCCTTGAATGACTACCATTCTAGATCATGTGGTGGTCATATGTATGGATATGCTACTGCCTAGAAGATCTTACGTGCAGAATATTTTTGGCCTTCCTTGTTCAATGACTGCATTACTGCTATTCAAAAGTGCCATGCCTGCCAAACCTACAATAAAAAAATTTGGTCGCATCCTGCTCCCCTTCATCCTGTGGTCTCAGTTGTTCCTTTTGCAAAATGCGGCATTGATTTTATGACATGTCACCCTCACTCGGCCTGGGGGCATGGTTACATTATTGTAGCTGTTGATTACTTTACAAAGTGGGCTGAGGCGATGCCAACATTCGATAATACTGGGAAGACTGCAACATTATTTCTTTTCAACCATGTCATAACTCATTTTGGTGTTCCTCAAGCTATCGTTACCAATCACAGTAGTCATTTTAGGAATTTTATGATGTCTGAACTTACGGAGAAGTTGGGTCTTCGTCATGATAGCTCAACACCCTATTATCCACAAACTAATGGCCAGGTCGAAGCAATCAATAAGGTTCTCATAACTATGATTCGACGGATGATAGGAATACATAAAACCAGTTGGCACACGATGTTATTTTTGGCATTGTAGGAATATCGGACATCTGTTAAATCCGTTATGGGATTTACACCTTTTCGATTAGTTTATGGCATGGAAGCCATTCTTCCAATAGAATGTGAGATACCTTCTCTGAAGCTAGCTGTAGAACTATTACCCAATACTTCTGCTGAAGAGGAAAGTCTGTTGTATTTGATGCGATTAGACGAGACTCGACGTGACGCTACTCTAGTGATCGAAGCCCAAAAGAAATGCGTCAAGGCACAGTATGACAAGCATGTCAAGCCTCGTGTTTTCTCTGAAGGTGATCTTGTTCTTCTGTATGAACAAGACAAAGATGTCTTAGGAGCTGGGAAGTTCGAACCAATGTTGCGTGGTCCTTCTATTGTTTGCAAAGTTTTGGAAAAAGGAGCATATGAGCTAGTTGATTACGATGGTATACCTTTGAGTGAACCCAGAAATGGGTTATACTTGAAGAAGTACTATGCATAAGTCATTTGTGCACAAGTACTTGTATTTTATGTATCATACTATGTGTGTGCTACTTTAATTTTCTTTTGACGTTATCTGGTCTCTACCCTTACGTGACGTTGTGTTTGATTGTTAGATGTCGGAGTATTCGCTACCTTATATTGGCTTCGCTGATGGAGCTAGCCGTAGTACTTGGAACCTAGCTTCCGCTGCATGGACAAGCTATGCCCCAACAAACGAGCTCATATATTTATGAGGTATATGTCTTGGCCGAGCAACCAACAACATCGCAGAGTATAGCGTCGTTATTGAATTATTGGTGGATTCTATCTCTCTCAGAATTCGTCATTTGGTTGTGCGACTTGACTTGCATCTTGTAGTACTACAGCTAAGTAATGTCTACTCTATCCGAAGTCCTACTTTATTAAGGGTATATTTGCGGATTTGCCTCTTGGAGTGGTATTTTGATCACATTGAATATCAACATATTCCTAGATGTCTTAATTCATTAACAGATGCATTGGAAAATTATGTACTGGACAGACATTTGAACAATTTATAAATCAAACACATTACAATTCACACAATGTAAAGTAAACTAGTAGAAGCCGTCTGTATATATATAATGATCAAAAGAGTGTGTTTTTACAAAATGTTTGTCCGAAGACCAAAATATAAAAAACGAAAGCTTATAGCTTCTACATAGTGATGTCACGGATGATGTTCACGGTAGCACACAACTTCTCTAGCAACTCTACGGAGGAGCCGACCCATAGCTACAGAAACCCCCACAGTGTGACGCTGATCGCGTCGTGGAATCTCTTCCAGAGTCATATCTGGAATGTCTGCTGTTAGGCCCTCTAAATTCTGCTCCATGACCTGGTAATATTCGGCATACTGCGGTAGTACTGCTGCAGCTTCTCCTCATCACTGAATAGGAGAACTGCCAGCCGGTCTATATGCTCCAACATCTGTGTTATCGACAAATATTTGGTGTTAATCTTTGGATAAATCTATAAAACAAAAAAGATTTAAATATGTTAAAAATACAAAAACATTTAAAAAGAAAAAAAAAATTGTGTACTTCTTATCGAGGTCTCCCTACTGCGCGTCCTCAGGTAGGGCTAGATCTGGATCTCCTCAGAAATCCAACCCGACATATGTGTAATTATCGATCATCAGCATCTGGTTCTGCAACCAGTCAAAGAAAATATCATCATATTTGACGATTGGTCCTGCCACATGTCGGGCCATGAGTTGACACCATCTTAACATCCTTGGATCCCTGGGACCCGGAAAGTGCCACTCAGCCTGTAGTCTAAACACGGGGACCCTCTCGCAGAATAAGGACACCAACAAACACCCATATCCAAATTGTTTAAGATCTCCTCGCCTGCACTTGGTTAGTTGCTTTTTGATATTGCGCAATACTGCATCAGCCCAGTTAAATACTCGGGGCTCAGTACACTCGATGGCGTACTGGAAATAGTTCTGCAATGCCATATGGGGAGTGACACTTCCATCCATTCGAGCAATCGTGAAGAGAATAGTGCGGAGAGTCAAGTCAGTTACTCCCTAGATTGCCACTTTCCCTTTCTTTCTTTCGGCCTCAGGTACACAATATTGGTTGCAGTATTCACTCATTGTCAAACCGCCCCTTCTGCTGCCGGTCAAACTGACATAGGACCCAGATCTGGATAATCTTGTCAAGAAATATATGTCCTCAATGTCAATAGATAATGTGTGAGCTCCTACAATGAAAACTTGTTGGTCCGGATCCCACATTCGGACTAGATACTCCAATAATCAGACTTGGGCTCTCATGCCTGGGATACAGAAGTATTTTAAGAGACCGCAATCTCTTAAGGCAGCTATGGTGGGAGGGTGATTTTTGGCATTTGTGTTATCCTCCTCATGTTCGCATTCTCGCCACTCGAGCACCATAATTGTGGCTATTCACCTGCATAAGAAACATATAAAGATGAGTAATGATCTTATTTATGAAATCAATTTTTTCTATTGGCTAAACATTTTAAAAATTTTGATTTCTGCGCTACTCGCAGGTGTCATACTATGCACAGTGCGAACTTCTCGCAGGTGCCTTAAGGCCCACCTGCGAGAACGAGTCATTCTCACAGGTCCCGTATGGGCCACCTACGAGAATGTCTCCACGCACATATAGTTTAAAAAATAACTTGAAACAGAACTTTTAACCAATGAAATCAAGATTTTAAACCATGAAAAGATTAGGGATGAAGAACTTACCGAGATGCTGCTGACATCTTGTCAAATGATCACCCGTAGCTCCCGAAAATCGACACCAAATGCAGAGGGTAAAATGAGGGTTTTTGGAACTCAATGGTAAATATGTGAAATGATATGGTAAATTTAGTTATTCACTCATTTTAATTACTTTTTACTATATCAAATGTGGGTTTTTTATGTTTATTTATTATTTATCCCCAATCACTAATGTGAAAATGAGTGAAATGACCTGCAGGTATGAAACATTGATGATTATGAAAAGGATATGGACATATTTTTCTCCGTTATGGTGTGATTCTGATTGTTTTCTATGGTTTTTACATAAAAACCTCGAGCGCCTTTTATCCGTTCTTGCGCTTGTGAAAAACATAAGAACGTGATCGAGCGTTGTTTTATCTCTTTTTCGGGCTCATTGTGGTTATACGAAAAAGGAACCCCCCTGGAGTTCTCTTTAAGCTCTTTTCAGACTCTCTAAACATGAAAAGATTGCCGAGCGATGTTGCTATTTTCATGCTCGCTAAAGTATTTGAAGTGCACATCCTTCGAGCGATAGTTTAACCCTTTTTCGGTCTCATTGGACTACTATACGAAAAAGGAACTGAGAGAGTTCTCTTTTAAGTGTTTTTCCAAACTCTATAATCTTGAAAAACCTTTGAGCTTACTATCTCTAGACTCGTTAAAAAAACATTGATAGACCCGTGATGGGACCGAACCACTCCTTCCTAGGGTTCGTTAAAAATACTCCGAGGGACTCATCCGAAGGATGAGATTATATCAACAAGAATATGTGATCCTCTTCAAGCTTGCATACAAATAAAGAGGTACTTGCCAGAAATGGTAGGGGAGAATTTGGGAAAGGGATATGTTCCATCTTTGTATTGATTGGCAGTAAGTGTCGCTCTTGAACATGACACACCCTATTCATCATTTGAAGCCGGTTTGGGAAATTCATTTGTATCTCATTCGATTTACCACAAGATCATTTCATGTGTCATCTTTGAGTCAATGCTGCCAAATCATTGGTCGTGTCGTTCATCTGTTCAAGAATAGTCTGAAACCTATATTGAGTTGGCCATCTGCAGTTATCCATTCTCTCTGTGTCATCCTTCCCTGTGTCCAAAGTCCAATTGCTACATGCTCTGTTTCACCTTCAAACTCTGTTACGCATTTCGTGTCATTGATGAGGGATACATCAAGGCCCTCCTGTGACAAGTTTTGTTCCATCGACTTCAGCACATTATCCAGAATCAAAACTTAGAAATTATTCAGTACCCTGGAACTTGCATGCCTCAATGGCAAGTTTCCTCGCTTTCGACAGTGGGTTTACATCATTGACTCCTGATCGAAAGATTCCATCGGATGTTCAACATCAACTCATCTATTCACAGTCAATGGATTGTACTTTAGTACCTTGGGAGTCATTGACATCAATGGTGATTTCCCTCGCACTTGTTAACGGTTACATCAATGACCGGTAATCAAGTGGTTTCTGCCATGTTCGACTTCAACACATGTAATCACATGGTTAGATTCGTACTTTGGGCAATGAGATTGAAGACCCTGGATGTTGTCTTAGTGATCCAGGTTGCAATGGAGTATGTATAATTTGTGACACATAGATCCACTATGTATGTTTCGTGGCTATGTCGTCTTGATTTGAAAATTTATCGCATAGATCCACAGTGTATTGAGGTGGCTATGCTATATTGTGATGACATGGATCCACAGTGTATGATTGGTGGCCACGGTCTTTGTTTATGATGTCATCAGTCTATGATCTGAGAGTGGGAATGCCTACCTTAGAATTCATATATATGATATTCTGTCGATGCTTGGATGTTTGCAGGTTTCGGATTAGATGTGCTCTTGGTTCTTGACACACACATGCAGCTTACAAAGTCTATCGACTGTCACTGGTTCCAATCTTAGACTTTGGGGGGCATTCTGTCATCCACAATTTTGGTCATCATGATGATGTAATGATGATGGAAAAATCAAGCCCTTCACTAGAAAACTTTCCTGAGAAAAGTTACATTTGTCTGTTTCCAGAAATCATACTTTTAAGGGAGGTTTGTAGGCTACCTATATATTTGCCTGCGAGAATGCATGATTCTCGCAGGCTACATTAAGATGGGGTGTGAGAAGTTCACACTGTACCTAACTGTCAGGGTGCGAACATCTTCTAAAGGAAGGAAAAAGATAAATTTTCGAACCTTCTAGAAGGGAATCTTCTAGAATGATGAATTGGCATTCGAATGGTTATCTAAGTACTAGTTTTCCTGATATCTTGGGATCATTCCTATCCTAGTAACTTATCCATTCTCTCTTATAAATTGAGGAGGACGCTCATGGAAAAGTTTAAGCAGCAAATTAGCAAGAGAATTATTGGAGAATTAGTGGAAGATTGTATGAAGGACTGATGCTATAGCAGCTAGAGACACCAGAAAGGTCATCAAAAGTGGTTGATTTCTTCATGCATGAGCAAGTGTGTGTGTCAGAGCTAGGATCCATCGAAAGGAGATCTACAAAATCAAGGCTTAGGTTGTAAGTTTCACTTTCTATTGATTTAATAAAGTAATATGTCCCTTTCCCATAAATATGATGTCACTTTATTACATAATTCCTTGATCATATATATAGATTAGCTATCAAATATGTTGATTTGCCTTCACTTCGATTGGTTTGTATTGTTGTAATCTGAATGGCACAAGAGCATTGGAGCGAAGCTTGGAACAATAAAGACCTAAGGAATCGTTCATAAGGTATGTTCATGATCCTTGTCTCTTAGTTCATTCAATAGTCTAGATTTAGGGAAAGAGTATTATTCTGTCCTGTTTTGCTCTAGATCCAGGTGGATCTAGGGAGATCGGTTTGTGTCCGCACTTACAAATTAATCCTGAAACATACTTAACCCTATGATCTGATTGATCAGTGTCAGATCAACTGTTATATGGTGGTTTATCCACAAATAACCTCCATGGTAACCCGACAGTAGTAGCTTGACACATACATTCACCTCCTGGTGTCGTCTGAAGTGAGAAATATTCATGACATTGAGAAGAGTAGACTGTGCGAGGTTATGGGTCCACGACTAGGGGATTATCTTCAAATTATTCCCCTTAGTCCGGGTCAGGTACTTATTTGGGGAGATCATGTTGTAAACTTTGCGATCTCCAAGGTTGAAGTCGCTAAACTTCGACACAATGACCAAGGCATACTCAAAATCTCTAGGTGCGTTGTCTCGATTTATTGCGCCACTTAGAGGTGGTAGATAGGTGGGTAATACAGTCAGGACCAATTTAGCATTCGCTAGATCATCCCTATTCTTGCTTCACATTTCATTAGATGGTCGGGATGGTCTGGCTCCGCGAGCAGTGGATGGAGAGGCTGGCAGTACTCTCGTGGATGATTCTTGTATACCTATGGACATAGACATGACTCTTTCAGTCATGAGGTCGATCAAAACTTCTTAAACAATTTTCTCAGTAGCGCTCAAGTCATCCAACATACACACTCGGGGTTAACAATCTCAGGTTCGGGGAATAAATTAGACACTGTAATAGGATAGATAGCAAGAGTGTGATGATCAATGTATAAATTCGACTTAGTTTGCAGGGTCAAATTCTCAATTGGAAAAAGTGTTCTCGGTGCATGGCACGATGGGTTAAATAGGTGACTTGGCAATGGGTCGCTTGCAACGGGTAGGAAGCCATCATTAACTCTGTTCTGTCCGTTATGGCGTAGTCCCAATGGTCAAATGGCGAGTTGGCTGTCCATAAATGGATTTCTATCCGTCCAGAGCATTGATCTAATGGTTATAATGGACCTAATGACTATATTGCTTCGTCATGGCGAAGTGCCATGTGTTGTTGTTCTGATATCCCGGCGAAGATCCAATTTTGCAATTTTTCTTCTGTGAGGTTCCCTCTAGAATCTTCTGCAACTTGTCGATCTTAGCTTTCTTTTTACTTAGCTTTCTAGCCTTCTTCCCAGTGAGTTTCATCTCGGTGTGCCTTTTTCCATTCTAATCCTTAGCTTATTTTGGCATAGTTACTTCGCGTCGTTGAGATTCTTTCCTAAGATTCAAGGGTAACCCTTTTTCTTTATCTACAATAGGTATTTCAATATTTAGTGGTTCTTCTATTGTTATTGCAACTTCGACATTCGGGTTTCTGGTGTTAAATAGATTTGGTATGTTCTTCTATTCTTCAATCAAGCGTGCGATCCTTCTAGTCATGAATTCTTTTAACTCTTGCTTCTGCTGTTCTCAAACTTCTTCTTCTTCTTTCCTTCTGGCCTGATCTCTTTCAATCCAACTTTTTCCTAGTAGCATGGTAAATGGGGAGATTTTCTCATTGAATTTAACAATCTCAAATTCTTCCTCTATCGAAGTTCCATGGACAGTCATAGGTATCCGAGTGAGCTTTCCACATAGGTTTATCAACTTTCCTTTGAATAGTCCTATTCCTCCTCGTTAAGGAATCATAAAAGGCTTCCCTATAGCTTCCCACGTTCTCTCTGTCATGATATTCACCTATGTTTCCTCATCCAGAACACAGTCAATGTCTAAGTCTCCTATTCTTGCTTCAAGGCATTCTTTTTCTTTGAAGATCTCTGATAAGTTGATGTGTTGGTGGTCATTCAGGGTTTCTCTTATCTATAGCAATACTCTCTCTAATTCTTTCTGGGATTCTGTCATGATCTTAGTTTCTGGATCTGCCTTAGGGTTTTCTTGATTCATATTCATTTTTTCAACCTTAGCAATCATTCTAGAGTAATCCAAAACTTCATGGTCCATAGCTTTACAACAAAGACAACTAGGTCTTCTCCCAAGGCGTTCCTTAGCAAGATGTCTGGGTTTTCTACAACTGTAACAAAGGGTTACTTCTCTCTTCTGTTTAAATGATCCCCAGCCTTTCCCGTACTGCACACTAGGATCATGGTAGCTAACCTGCAGAAAATTCTTTCTAGGATCCTGCATATACTTATTAGTCCAAATATCCTTTCTATGCATAGGTATAAGATATTTTTCACTATTCTTATCATATCTATTCATATCAAATATTATTTCATCTATTAATACCCTAGTTTTCAAGCTAGGACAAAATCTATCAAACATACCTAGATTCATATTTTTGAAACAAAAATTTCCACTAATCTTACTTCTACAAAGAACAAAGCTTTCAGATCTAGAATTTTTTCACTATTATTACATTTATCAGAGCACATATCTTTCAGATCTTACCTCTTTTAATCAAGAATTCTCACTTTTACCTTTCTTAGGGCACAAAGCTTCCAGATCTTACCTCTTTTCTTCAGATCAGACTTCTTTTCCTTAGCACAGAGCTTGCACAATTTCATATCAGATCTTTTCATAGAGCTTCTTCTTCCTCAGTTCCCAGTAATTGTAGTTTCAGGTCTCGACAACAGAACCATTTATTGGCACGGGGGCAGACCTAGGGTTCAACGCTACAACAACACACCAACAAAACCCTAACTACTGGCCCTTTTGGAAACACCTGCGAAGCAGATGAAGTCTCACCCGAGGTAGAGGCAGGGGTGGTTGCAGTACTTTGGTGTCTGCAACCTTAGCTGGGACACCGATCTCTGATTATAATACTTAATATAGCACTTAGCACTGTTAGTTCACCATTATCTAACCAATATCTACTCTGCAGAGAAAACAGAGCATCACAACATTCACCCTGATCTAATGTATATAAGAACTTAGCAAAGGAATTAGATCAGATCTAGCAGATTCAAGCACTAAACAAGTTCACAGATGTCACATATAGCATCCAGATTCATCATAAGCACCAAGCATAAACAAATCTATCTATCTATATCAAAGCACTTACTACATAACACATAAACAGATCAGAGCATCACACAGAGCATAATAACACAATATTTACGTGGTTCACCCCCACCCTGGGGCTATGTCCACCAAATCTTCTTCTTTATTAGCTTCAATCAGTCATCTACATGCACAGAGCCAAAAACCTTACTCTTCATAAGACAATAGATCTACACAGCTCGCTAGATCCTCCTTCCTTGCATTGCAGCACAAAGACTTCCATAGTCTCTTACAATGACTTGCACTTGGCTCTGCAAGTCTCACGGAGTATGCACAAAGCCTCACAAGTCTTGATCACATAGATCCCACTCTTAGCACTTAGCCAACTTGCACAACACTTGCACAC
Source organism: Picea mariana (assembly GCA_032191745.1). Classification (NCBI taxonomy): domain Eukaryota; kingdom Viridiplantae; phylum Streptophyta; class Pinopsida; order Pinales; family Pinaceae; genus Picea; species Picea mariana. The sequence continues at coordinate 25,607 of JASDQU010818489.1, read as the reverse complement.
TATTCCACTAATTCTTACATTGCATAGCCTTCTATTTATACATACAAAATAGGCCTAAACATGGGTAAACCCATGGGCCGACATCCCATTCTCGTTACATATTCCCAACTCCCAAAAAGGGGCCGAGATCCTGCGATCTCTGCTTCGTCTTGCACTCCGTCTTCGACAGGCTGTCAAAGTCCCAAAATAGGTCAACTTGACCAAGGATATCCCAAAACTTGGTCAAGGGCCAACACTTCTTGTCTCCTTAGCCAAATCTTGCTTCGATTCATGGGGGTGGTTGATTATTCAAGCACCAGTGCTTTATTCATTAACTGATTCCTCTCCTTGGGATCTGAAGGGGGGTTTATTATTCTCAACAAGGGAAATTTGGGGTCATTCGACATAATGAACCCTCTCTTATAGTTTTCACATACTTTCCTCTAGTGATATCATGGTCAGTACTTCAAGGATTCACCCCGACTGTCTGTCATTGAAAATATAAACAATAATACATTTACATCGTTCACATGCCTTAGCATGGTAATCATAATTAATGATTTATTACAAGCTAGGGGAAAACATGGGTGTTAAAGAGAGGAGGAGAATTGACCTTCTATCATTTTGTGGATTTCTGGAGGAAACCACCACCTTGATTGGTTTCGGTGTTGAGATACACACCCTATCCTGTCGGAGATACCATCCAGGTATTTCACCATGATATTTAGGAGTATCTAGTTTTGCAGTGATTGTGTAGCTCAACCAGTATGGGAGCAAGGGTTAGACAGGATTTTGTGTAGCTGCATGAGTCCAGGGATTATCTTGGATATTCCTCCCAACCCAGTTGAGGATTATCCATGGCACATCTTTTGAGACACTAATCATCAGATTCTGATGGTGGAATATCTCAAGGCACATCTAGCATCCGGGAAGTGCACAACTCTTGAGGAGGGACATTTGGGGTTCCAGAGGATATTCCAAATCAGATTCAAGGAAACCATTTCGACCCAGTACAACATTGGCCAGGGAACACATTTTGAGATATATAGCAGTGGATTCCAACGGTGGAATCATTAGGACACACTCACTGAGCCCAAGAGGTGTGAAACCCCCCAAGGGGATGACATCTAGTGCTTCTAGGGTTCGATATTTAGTTTGAAAGTCATCATAAGAATGCTAGAGGCCAGGGCACTCAGTTTGGGACAGTTTCCAGGAAATTTTGTCGAGTATAGACACCAGAGTGAGTTTTCCAGTGTTTGTAGCAGTTGCTGTGAGTTTCTGGAACTACAATTTTACCAATCTATCCGTGCATTTGCATATATTCCTTCGTATTTTGATCACGGGTATTTTGTATTATTTTCTGGTATTCCAGTGATGATCCACAATATATAGCTGACGATTATTTCTCTGCTTTCAACATATCATTGTATTTCTTTCTTTTTTCCCTCATAATACATATGAATGAGATGGTGTTTGTTCCTTATTCTATATACATCGTATATTCTACTTAAACATTAATTGAATAAAACACACATGCGAAAATAATCAAGCATGTTAAAAAATTAACTCAAATGCATCCAAAAACCCCTTGTGTATTAGATTAGAGAGTGGACTTGGGTAAAATCATGAATATGGGTTACACTTTTTCATGTTTTATGAGAAAACAATCTGTATTTTCACAAGTTCTTCAACTTCCGACATACAAAAGTATTTTTTTCATTTAGAATTTCACTTTACAGTAAAAACAAAACTTGTGAAGAATTTTGTTAGCTTTCCAATGATTATTTTTAATTTTTTTTTATCACGATTTGATATGTCAATTTGACAGTTGTTTAACAGTATGTTCCTTAAACATGAAAGGAATGATAATGAGTAAATTTTTTCTACAACAATGTATCTATTATTAAACTTATGTTTTTAAGAAACGAAAGACACAACAACAATCTACAGAGACTCTATTTTATTATGACTATAATTTTGAATCTAACGGATGAATATTATAATTTCTAGAATTTTTTGAAGTTGACCAAGGTGAAAACATTGCATCTTTTAAACACATGTTTTTCTACACCTTATATCTATCTTAATTTTTACTTAAAACTAAAATCTTAATATACCCTTTTGAAAAGAACAGTTTAAGGATTATGAATATATTTTTTTTCTAAATTTTTCACTGTATATTTTTAGAGATACCGATATTTCATTTCATTGAATCATAATGTCGGCTGAAAATATTATGCAGTGATTTTTTTAAAAAATTAAATAAAATTAGATAAAAATAAATAAAATGAAAACAAATTATAGGAATTGAAAGAAGATTCAATTTTGGAAATGCTGCTGTCATTTTAGAAATCAAATTCTCAGTATTTGCAGGAGTTCGCAACATCCGAAGTTCAGGTAAGCTTGGGGAAATTCTCTAGTTTTTGTTTTCGGTCCCAATTTCATGTTTTCGGCCGAAATCATCTTTCGACCGAAACCTAGATTTTAACGGAATCCATTAAAAATAAACATTTTGGCCAAAAATTCTTTCGGCCAAAATATTCTTACCACAGGAAAATAATTCATTCTAAACACATTGTACATGAATTTCGAGGGCACCGTTAGGACGTCGTTCAATTTGACGTGCAAATTTTCAGCCGAAAGTTGTTTCGGCCGAAAAAAATCCTAGCAACATTTTTTCAATCGAAAAATTGCCACTAGAAATTTTTGAGACCCGATTGTTATAGAAGTGTTACCCATCTTCATGATTTTACCCAGTTATCAGTTTGGAAGTATTTCCTAGACTATCCAAGTCCAAAACATTACCAGGTATCAGAGATTTCTTCCTGCCAGCCTGTGAATAAAGTTCTTCTCATGAACCCATGATTCTGGGAATAGATGAAGAATACCTAGATGGCAGAGGAAATATTGGGGATGAGTACATTCAGTACCGCAAAGGTCATAACAGAGACCAGAGAGACAGGAACAGAAGGGACTGCACTCCATTCCACACTCAATCCAATACAGAGCCAGAGTTAGAGGACATAAATCATATTAGCTCTGACATAGAGGAAAAGATAGAGAGGAGCATGGGTGACAGATGAGAGACTCTGGAGGGTAGGGGGAAAGGCCCCAATAGACATCCAGACAGTACACAGGACATCTTGAATGACCTGGCCAGAGGACAACGGGACATGATGAACAACATAGCATAGATGGCCATCATTACATAGATGATCCATCATAGAATGAGAACTATAGGTGCCAATGCCCCAGGAGGCAAAAGTGGTTCAGGAGGACACCAGGGAGGTGGGGCCAATGGCTCCAGTGGATCTCAGGGAAAAGGGAGTTCACACCCTTCACCTATCCGAGAACATACATCATCTAGAAGGATTCCCTAGCATTTATATACACAATTCGAGGGAGGACAGTCGTTGTGACAACCAGGGCATGCAAAAGGATATCCATGTCAGGGACAGGTAGTGCCACATGATCCATTCAGAGAATACATGAGAGATTACTTGGCACTAGGACCAGAGTTCCATGCATACATGATTTTTATAGACTATTGTTTGATTAGGTATCAAAACAGACCTCGGGAGGCACAGAGGGGCACTAGGAAAACTCACAACATGGATTTCATCAAGAAAGTGAGAATGTTGAAATTCCTAGTTTTGACAGATCATCATGATGCTTAGCTCAGGAATGGGTACAAAATATTGACACATAGTTCAATATTAACCCGATGACAGAGTCAGAGGCTATCAGTTCCACCACTTTGCACTTCGATGGGGAGGCCCACGAGTGTTGGTACCATGGTTTGGTGACCTTGGGTCACAACCACATTACTTCATACTTAGATTTCACTGAGAGGTTGATGGAGATTTTTGATAGGAGAGAAAGAAAGCTCCATTTCAGAGATCTTACACAATTGAGATAGATAGGATCAGTCGAGGGCTTCATCATAGAGTTTTAGCAGAAGGAAATGGCCGTATCCGATATATCTGAGAACATATTGGTGAATCTATTCACCGATGAATTGATGTAGCCATTTAGGGGTTGGGTTAAGGATTTCAAGCCTCACACCCTACAAGAGGCCATTGTGTGCATGAGAGACATTGGGGACTCAACACTGAAACCCAAAATTGTTACCAAACCCTTTGTACCATAGAGAGACTTGGATTAGATAAATACTCAAAGGGAATGGAATGGTAAACCCAAGTTGGACGATGACACCAGACGAGAATTGATGAGGAAGAAGCTATGCTTCTCTTGCAGAGACCCTTGAGTTCCAGGCCATAGGTGCATGGGCAAGGGAGAGATCCATTATATTGAGGTGGCAGGAGACAATGTTGATAGTTAGGAAGAGGAGAAGGACAACAGATCCACTAGCTCAAAGGAGGAGCTATCACATGTAGAGGAGCATCCTTCATGGAGACCACCAACACTGGTAGGGACCCACCCACTAGTAGCACCATAGCCTCCTGAGCAGGCTAATGTATGAAAAATAGTAAAGGGAGGAGTCATAGTGACCCTTTCTAGTGTTCCCATGTATGAAATGCTCCAGATCATAGGAACTATTCAGGGACAGTGGGAAATTTCCCTAATTGATGTTGGGGCCACCCACAAATTCGTTGATGGTTCATTAGTATCGAGGCAGGCACTTCATACAGAGGAGTTTAAGGGATCTGATGTTGCAGTAGAAGATGGCCATATAGTGGAGTGTCTAGACAGAGTCCCAGACTGAGATATTAAGTTAGGTAACTACATCGTGAAAGACACATTTTATGTAGTTGACCTATCATACACAATTGTGGTGTTAGGAGTCCAGTGGTTGATCACATTGGGAAAAATCACCACCAACTACCAAAACTCGAAGATGGGGTTCAGAGACAGTGATGGGAAGAGGATCGTTCTAAGAGGCATGTCGATAGGGGCACCCAGGATAGTGTCATACAAGAGGATGGAGAGGATACTCAAGCATGAGGAGGTAGCATATGATGCAAAGTGCTTGATCACCACGCAGAAGGATTCATAGGGTCTAAAACAATATCTAACAAATATACAGAACTTGTTGGGGAGGAATCAATAGGATTTTGGTTCGATTCCAATAGGGAGACCACCTGACAAAGGGTTTGAGCATACTATTGAGCTAGAGGAGGGGACCAAACCTATGATCACACCACTCTATCATAATCCTAGTAGGTTCAAGGATGAGATAGAGAAAGTAATTAAGGAGTTGCTAGTGATGGGACACATAAGACCTAGTAGTAGTCAATTGGATTCTTCAATTGTCTTAGTTCTGAAGAAGGATAGTACCATGAGAATATGCATTGACTATTGGGCCTTGAACAAGAAGACCATCAAGAACCAATATCCTATCCCTCACATCGATGCGTTGATGGACAAACCGCATGGGGTAGTTTTATTCTCGAATATTTATCTACTCTCTGGACATTATCATATCAACATCTGAGAGCATGACATAGAGAATACAACATTCAGATTCCACTTTGGTCACTTGGAGTTCCCGGTTATGCCATTTGGGATAACCAACGCACCAACTATATTTCAATATTGCATGAACCACATATTCATGGAACATTTGAGGAAATCAGTCTTGGTTTTCTTTGATGACATATTGGTCTACAACAAGACATGGAAGGATCATATGAGGCACTTGGATGAGGTACTGAGCATCATGGAGACACATTCATTATATGCCAAAGATTCCAAGTGTGAGTTCAGTATGATGAAACTACTTTACTTAGGCCACATCATTAGTGCATAGGGGGTACAAGTGCACCAAGAGAAGATCATGGTCATTCTGGATTGGCCAACGCCTAGGAATGTGAAAGAGTTGAGGAGCTTCTTTTGGCTATGCAGCTATTACTGGCGGTTTTTCAGGGGTTTTTCTTATCTTGGAGCACCACTTACATATATCACCTACCATGGGGATTTCATATGGACCGAGGAGTCACATAAATACTTTGATCATATGAAGGAAGTCATGGGAACATGTCCAATTTTAGCATTACCAGACTTCACCTTACCATTTGTATTAGAGTGTGATGCATTCGACGAGGGTATTGGGGAAGTTTTTATGCAAGGAGGACATCCCATTATGTTCAAGAGAAGGAATCTCAGTCATCCCGAGAGGATGTACTCCATTTATGACAAGGAAATGATGGAAATCATGCACGCCTTGACCAAATTTAGACAATATTTGGTGGGCAAAAAATTCATGGTCAAAACAGATCACAATAGCTTAAAGTATTTCCTTGAGCAGAAGGACCTCAGTGAGCACCAACATAAATGGGTGACAAAGGTGCAGGCCTTTGACTTTGACATAGAGTACGTCAAGAGGATAAGAAGAACATTGTGGTCGATGCACTACCTAGGAGACCTGCGACATGTTCTTTGATGGAGGTTTCAACGGATTGAAAATTCCACTTGTTAGTGGAATATTCCAAGAACAAGTTTTCTTGTGAGGTTTTGGATGGACAGGTTTAGGATGACAGGTATAGGGTCATTGACGATGCCATATTCTACAAGGAGAAAGTCTACTTAGTACTAGATTTAGGACTCAAGAAGAAGATCCTAGCAACAATTCATGATTCACCACTGGCATGGCATCAAGGGTTTTTCAAAACCTACATGTAGATCAGAGAGAGGTTCTCATGGAAAGGCCTCAAGTAGGACGTTATGATATACATAAATGAGTTCCACTTCCCATTCCATAGAATTATGGAAGTATCTCATAATGGCCTGTTTGACACCTTTCCATGATACTTCAACCACTTCCCATTCCAGAGCAGAAATGGGAGAGCATATCGATGGACTTCATCACAGGCCTACCCAAGGTTCAAGGTAAGGAATGCATCTATGTAGTGGTCAGCATATTGACCAAGTTTTCTCACTTTTATTCCATACTGACAGAGTACAATGCAGTTTAGGTAGCCGAGTTATTCTTTAGAGAGGTCTTTAGACTTCATGGGTTGCAGAGGAACATCATCAGTTATAGGGAGAGTCGGCTTATTGGTAGATTCTTGAGGGAGTTATTTAGAATGGTGGGGAAAAAGTTGACACCCAACAGTAGCTAGCATCCTCAGACAGATGGGAAGACCGAGATAGTCAACAAGTGGGTTGATGGGTATTTGAGTAACTATGTGGGTGGAAAACAAAGAACATGGGTCAGGTGGCTACATCTAGGAGACCATTGCTACAACACCACTTTCCACATGCCCATTGGAATGACACCCTTCCAAGTATTGTACGGTTATGATTCTCCCACTTTGGTAGAATTGGTTTTTGGGGAGAGTAGAGCTCCTGAAGCTAAGGATTGGATCACTGAGAGTTAGGAGATTCACAAGTTACTAAAAGAGAACCTGCAGACAACACAGAATTGACAAAATATGAGTGCGGATAGACACATGATAGAGCACAACTTTGAGGTTGGGGACTTGGTTTTCTTGAGACTCCAACCTTACAGACAATCATCTCTAAAGAAGAGTGGGGTTGAGAAGCTCAAGCCTAGATTTTATGGACCTTACAGGATCATGCGTCGGGTGGGCAAGGTTGCTTATGAGATAGAGCTTCTAGAGGGGAGAAAGATTCATAATGTGTTCCATGTATCTTGCCTCAATAATGTCATGGGACAATTCATAAACACATCAAAGGAGATTCCCCCATTGGATGAGGGAGGGCAATNTAAGAGAGCGCAAATTGAGGAGCAGGGTCATCAGGGGATGCTTGGTTAGATGGAGGGGACTTCCAGTGGAGGATGCCACATGGGATGGAGAGCATATATTGCAACACCCATGATTAATGTTGCTTGAGGACAAGAAATATTGGTAAGGGAGGACTATGATGTCCTATTCCCAAGAGTAGGCCAGTAGGGAGTGACTTAGTAGTCTATTTGTTTTGGTAGACTATAGTCAGGCACAAACATAGAACAAGAGAAGAGATAAGGGTGACTTAGTGGCTAAACAATGAATTAAGAAAAAAAGAATAGGAAAAGTCACTTAAGATAAAGTCAATGGAGAAATAGAAGAAAAAGGTGTTGAGGGGGAGACTTAATTAATTAATCACTCATCTTAGGAGGAAAATCACCTAGCTTAAGTGATGTCAATGGAGAATTAGATCGGGAAGATTATAAAAGGATAAATTCGACCTAATTCATCACTATGTTTATGATTTGATGTTGAGAGAGTTTCGAGATGAGGAGAATCGACTTCTATTATTTTGTGGATTTACGGAGGAAACCACCACCTTGATTGGTTTTGATGTTGAGAGACACACCCTAACCTATCGAAGATACTATCCAAGTATTTCACTGTGCTATTCAGAAGTATCTAGTTTTGCAGTGATTGTGCAGCTCATCCAGTGTGGGCGCAAGGGTTAGAGATGGTTTTGTGTAGCTGCATGAGACTAGGGATTATCTTGCAGACTCCTCCTAACCCAGTTGAGGATTATCCAGGGTGCATATTTTGAGCTACCAATCATAAGATTCGATGGTGGAATCTCTTAGGGTGCATTCGACAACCAGGAAGTGCACAACTCTTGAGGAGGGTCATTGTGGGTTCCATAGGGTATTTTAGATCAGATATGAGGAAACCCTTCCAACCCAGTACATCATTGTCTAGGGTGCACATTTTGAGATATATAGAAATGGATTCCAATGGTGGAATCACTAAGGCGCACTCACAGGGCCCAAGAGGTGTGTAACCCCCTAGGGGGTGACATCCAGAGCTTATGGGGTCTGATCTCTAGTCCGACAGTCAGCATAATCATTCTAGAGGCTAGGGTGCTCAGTTTGGGACAGTTTCCAAGAAATTTTGTCAAGTATAGCCACCAAGGTGAGTTTTCCATTATTTGTAGCAGTTGTCGTGAGTTTTCAAAACTACAATTTTACTGATCTATTCGTGCATGCACAGATATCCCTTCATCTTCTGATCACAGATATTTTGTATTAGTTGCTTGTATTCCAGTGACAATCCACAAGATCTAGCTAACAATTATATCTCTTCTTTCAGCATATCATTGTATTTCCTTATTTTTTCCCCCTCATAATACATATGAATGAGATGGTGTTTGTTCCTTATTCTATATGCATCGTATATTCTTCTTAAACATTAATTGAATGAAACACACATGCGAAAAACACCAATCATGTTAAACAATTAACTCAAACGCATCCATAAACCCTACTGTATTAGATCAAATAGTGGACTTATCAGTTTGGCAATATTTCCTAGACTAGCCGAGTCAAGAACATTACATATATATTGTAATTAAATTGACATATGTCATTTAAATTGTAAATGAAGAACATGAGAGGTTTATTTCATGCAGCTAGATTTCGTATTTAATGTAAATTTGAATACAAATTGACCTCAGAGTAAAATGCATGCCCTAGTTCCAATTTTGACCCACCTAATTACATCCATCAAAGCTCTAATAATACCTTTATTCACTATTAAAAATAGAAGGTATATTGAAAAAAAGTAGGGTGATCAGACTTAGAGATCAAAGCAATATTTCTTCTTTCAAAACACATAAGTCATAACTTATCAAACTATTTGGTGATCAAAGCGCGCACGCACACACACACACACACACACACACACACACACACACACACACACACACACACATATATCATTTATCTTTGGTGATAACCAATTGAATTATTGTTACTAGCTTTAAAATTCAGCAACAATACCATTCCATTAGTGTCACATGTGCATCTTTGACAATAATTAAAAGCAACTTAAAAGAAGAAGAAATGGCATTGGAAAATATTTTTTGAAATACATGGAAAAAACTCTACACACTAATATACAACATGGTATACCACCTAGATGTTGGAGGAACTAAAAAAAATAATACAAGTATTAAAAACATTTTATTTTCCTACATAAACTTACATGACTTCGATTAAAAATTCATGGTTTTCCCAAGAGTATATGGTATTAACTATTCATCCACATGTACTGAATATTCCTGAAACATTTGGGATGCATAATCAATGATTTGGGAACTTTTTTAAGAAAACCTATTATATAGATTTTTTTTTAATGAAAATATGAAAATTTGTAACCTAAATTTGTTCAAAACAAATAAAATATAGCCAAATTGCTGAAATTCCTCTTTAAAAAAAACATTGGATCAAAGCAATGAATTTAACGTTGACTGCTGCAAGAAATCTCCTAGAACATCTTGATTCCTCAACAACTCTCAACAATTAATCATTCCAATATTTAAAACATGTTTAGTAGTGCATTTACACTCCAAAAAGGATGATTTCTATCTAGAAAGATTCTCAACATTATGATGAATGATAGATGAATGATATATATAATATATTTGATTTGTAGTAAGACTTGGGCATAAGACATTTTAAAGCACACACCGCATATCTTTGATAATGTGAGAAAACTATATATAAAATATAGTTAAAGATCTAAAACATAGACTAGGGTTTACCAATTTATTACTTTTTTTTATTTTAGGTTAAGAGGATAGAGCTAAAGAATTTCGGGGTAAAAGTAATCACTGGTAGATTGATGAAGAACCCGGAGGTTAAGACACTAGACAAAATTCTGAAGAAAGCAATGAGTCAAATAGAGAGAGATAAAAATGCTCTCAAAAGTCCTTTATATTTTGGTCACTAACATCTGGCTCCAACTGGGATGGAGACCTCCCTACAAAGCTCCAAGAACCTAGTAGTTCCAATCACCTTGTCTATAGGGCTATGGAGTCAACAATCAACCATTTTCTGAACTTTCTCAAAACCTGTCTTTATTCCACAAAATGTCTGCTATTGCTGCAAATTAAAGGAAAAGAAATGCTTGGGAAGCGAGCTTATTTCCTACACTACTCTACTCTAACCAGCTCTACAATTTGGTTAGGTGAAGGATGACTTCCATAACAACCATCCAAGTAGTTTCAATACTAAAATAATATTTTCTCTGTCACTGATCAAAAGATGATGTTTGAAATATAATATCAATGATAGAAACTCATTCAGGAAACTATACTCACTCGGAAATGCTAATGAGTTTAAAAAATCTGAAATCTTCAGGTTCTCTGAAAAGTAAAATTCTATGAAGGCTACTAACGGATCTTTGAAGATGAGATAGAAAACATGCTAGTCTTCAGGAAATAGCTACACATCTATGAATGCTCCTCTGTTGGAAGATTGATGACCTTCTTGTTCTCTTGAGATCACTTTGTGATTATCAAAAACTATAACTCTCTCTTCATAATCATGCTCAGAAGATGATGATAGAGCAATGTTTAAATGACAGGGATAATGAGCAGTTAGAAACATGCAGTTGCCTATACAATCATCGGTTACCATGGGCTCAACCTAGTTTGTAAATTGATCATAAAATTCAGGCTCATACCTATCTCTGGAATACTGTGTGAGTGTTGAAGAATTCAGAACTGAATCTGAAATGAGCTCGCATGCTAGTTGTTGTCTCAAATTTGTTTTACATTCATAAAATTCCTATTCAAAAACTGAACCATATTGACATTTTGTGGCTCAGGTACATGCGGATTTTCAAAGTCAACCAACTCTTGGATCCTCCTGGAAGCACGAATGTTCTCCTCCACCTCTTGAGCATCTTCAAACAACTGTGTTAAGGATGAATATTTCCTTTCTAACAAGAGAAGAACTAAATCTGAATGTTGAGCCATAACATAGTATATCATGGAAGTAGTCTTGCCGGATCTCCAAAGGCATGTCATGATATATCCTATAGAACCTTCTGTTGAAAACCGCTAAAACTTCATCCTACTTTCTCTTCAAAGCAGAAAAACCAGCAAGATATGAATTTAATGATTTACTCTTACCCTAATGCTTCGAAAAAGTATTATAGAACTCGATCCAAGATCTAATGGAGTTAGCTCCCAGACCCTTAAACCATACTGCAACATCTCTGAATAAAGACTTAGAGAACAATCTCATGATCACTATTGGTTGTGGAGCCTGATTATCTTCCTGATTTAGAGGTCATTGCTTTCAGCCGTGTTTATACCCCATGAAGTATTTACACCCCAGAAGTATGTAA
>JASDQU010818489.1:0-13224 GCA_032191745.1 Picea mariana | reverse complement strand
TAATCTTCTGCTTGCCTTGACAATGCCTATCAGCTTGCAGTTCATCCCACCACAAGGCTGCATGTCCTTTTAATCTTGTGACGGCATGTCTGAACTTCTTATCTTCTTTGATATATTCATAATTGAAGTAAGTGTCTAGAGCTCTAATCCAATCTAGAAGCTCTTCCGCATCCAAATTTCCTTCATAAGCTGGAATGTCCATTTTTGTTTTCGAACTCATACGAGCGATAGCCTTAATTAAACGCTCATTGGCTGCATCTCCCGCTGGGATTTCTTCTTCTTCACATCCAGCATCACCTTCATCTTCAGATTCATTGATATCTCCTACATCAGCTTTGCACCTTTGTTTTCTCTCCATGTCCTCCATTCTGGCACGAAGATTTCACACTTCTCTCTCCATGTCTGGATTCTGCACTTGCCTACCTCTTTCTATGGACATTTCCCTTTCCTCCTTTGGATCGAGTGATTGTTTACCTCTTCTCCTTGGCGGCATGGTGAATTCTCCTTGTCCTCTACTACAGAAAGCAAAGAAGCTTTTCTAAGCTCTGATACCACTTTGATGCAGGGCGCGCCACCTAGGCACGTCCGCTCTCACAGGACCTTCTCCTTCTTGGCCCAAAGAACTCGAAGGTTCTTCTATTTCCCTATCGGGAAATCTGCACCCACAACAATCTTTCCCCGAGGTCTCCCTTTTACCATCGGGAGATCAGCTAAATCTCGCTTGTCTCGCGAGTTTGTGACTCAAAGCCTCCAACTCTTCCTTTCAAATCTTGCGATACCTGACCTGGCGATACGGGTATAGCTCCTTCTACATGCAACCGTGGGCTAGGCTTAAATGTTAGCGCCTCTCACAACCTCGCGACCTCGCGACCTCGCAACCTCATGACCTCGCGACCTCGCGACCTTGCAGGTTGAACCGTCGGGCTTTCACCCTCCTATTCCACGAATCCCCGAGATGTGAGAATTCAACGAAGTGTTGACTCCTATCTCCAAGCAACGTGTGTCCACCCATCGGCCGTGCGGTCCCACCTTATGCCCTACCACGCGTCCACATGAACCTCGGATCCTCGACACTTCATAACTCGTGAATCCTAACGCCAATATTTCGAGACTTCTTGCGGCGATATCCCAAGGGCTTCGTGCCACCTGTATTCCACTCGTCGACTCTGCTATGGCCCACACTATCCTCCAGCTGTCAGGATATCACTTTCTCGCAATCTCGCGATCCCCGTGGCCAAATTCTTGGACCTTTTCTTGCAAGGTTCCGATACACGATCCCACGTGCGGATCCAACGATCCTCCTGTGATATAGATCCAACGACTATCCTTCTCTCGCTACTCGCGACCTCGTGACTTGGAGTACCCAATGTTTGGGCTATCACCCTGCGAAATCCTGAGTTCGCGAGATCTCTCGATCTCTGCCACCTGTCCTCTTCAGATGGATGGCTAAAAATCCCTCGCTACTTCGCCGCTTCGTGTCCTTGCGCCTCGTGACTCTAAATACCCAATACTTGGACTTTTACCCTACGACCTCCCGAGTTCACGAGATCTCTTGATCTCTGCCACCTGTCCTCCTCAGATGGATGGCTACAAATATCTCGCCACTTCGTTACTCGCTAAGCTAAAGGACTTCCCTTTTGGTCCTCCAATGTCTGAGTCTGCGAGATGAGAGAATCTCCTTAAACGCGTCCTCCTCAATGAATGGCTCTGATCTTGTCAGGATATCACGTCTCACGATATCGCTGCTCTTGCTGCAAAACTTTTGGGGCTTCAACTCGCAAGTCCCCAATACACGATACCACGTGTAGATCCTACGACTCCGATGACTCGGAATCAACGGCCCTGCCCCTCCTGAGCTTCAAACTCTTCAGACCTTATCTCTATAACCTCCTTGCACCTCTGCAAGATCTAGCGATCCTCGAAACTTCGCAAAATCTCTTCAGAAGATTTCGACCATCCGTTCTTCCTTGGGTAATCCATGAAATGAAAAAGAGTATCTCTCCACGAGATTCCTTTGCCTTTTCGCCAACCTACAACATTTCTTCCTGACTTCAAGTCACACTTATCTACGCTGATCTTCAACGACTCAGAGGCCTATCCTTCCTGAGCTTTGCTAAATTACTTCAACCTCAACGAGGTTCTTTGCACGCACTCCTTGCGGCAAGCCTGCGAACACTTCAACTGTTCGAGCTTCCTTGACTCTGCGTATGCTCGTAGCAGCAGTCCTTCAATACTTCGCTCAGTGTCACGACTGAGACTCTCCTTAGCCTGCGCACACCTTGCACGGCTTGTATAACCCAATCTCACTCTTGGTGGTATGAGAACAAGAGATAACTCTTTGAGTCTTCTGTCAATGCACTCCTTGCAAGAATCCTTGCTCAAGTAGAGAAACAATTGAAACTCATTCCACTTCCTCTCAGATTTCAATCTTAACACATGAAATCATACACACAACATAATAATAAATGCATAACAGGAAGTAATATTCATAAGCAAAGCATTCCACACACATACATAGAGAATAACACAACAGCCATGAATCTGAATCAACTTCTTCTATTAATTCAAGATCTGTACATGGGTGTTCTTCAACAGTTCTTTGTTTCTCTCCTATGCTCTAGATTCTTCTAACTCTTCCTGAACTATATATATTACAATGATACAAATGAGGGTGTCTATATCCGGTTTCCCTCCTGCTCTCTAAAACTGTCTAATCTAAGAATTAAATTCTATCTACCTTCATCTACCACTATAAATGCCTCTGTCTATCTCAGACGAGAGCGTATGGCTCGAGGTTTGATTACATTTTTACCAAGGTGCCTAAATTAAATGATCTCATTTATGTTCAGCGCATCAACTTCAAGGGAAAATTTAAAAATTCAAAAACTTGCGCTGGACGTCTTCCAGCTGTCGTCTGCTTCCACGTGGGTTTTGCTTGTCGTGAGGGATGCTCCTGCATCAATGGTAAATGGGGAGATGTTCTCATTGAATTTAACAATCTCAAATTATTCCTCTATCGAAGTTCCATGGACAGTCATAGGTATCCGGGTGAGCTTTCCACATAGGTTTATCAACTTTCCTTTGAATAGTCCTATTCCTCCTCGTGAAGGAATCATAGCAGGCTTCCCTATAGCTTCCCATGTTCTCTCTATCATGATATTCACCTGTGTTTCCTCATCCAGAACATAGTCAATGTCTAAGTCTCCTATTCTTTCTTCAAGTCATTCTTTTTCTTTGAAGATCTCTGATAAGTTGATGTGTCGGTGGTCATTCAGGGTTTCTCTTATCTATAGAAATACTCTCTCTAATTCTTTCTGGGATTCTGTCATGATATTAGTTTCTGGATCTGTGGTTTTCTTGATTCATATTCATTTTTTCAACCTTAGCAATCATTCTAGGGTAATCCAAAACTTCATGGTCCATAGCTTTACAGCAAAGACAACTATGTCTTCTCCCAAGGCGTTCCTTAGCAAGATGTCTGGGTTTTCTACAACTATAACAAAGGGTTACTTCTCTCTTCCATTTAAATGATCCCCAGCCTTTCCTGTACTGCACACTAGGATCATGGTAGCTAACCTGCAAAAAATTCTTTCTAGGATCCTGCATATACTTATTAGTCCAAATATCCTTTCTATGCATAGGTATAAGATATTTTTCACTATTCTTATCATATCTATTCATATCAAATATTATTTCATCTATTAATACCCTAGTTTTCAAGCTAGGAAAAAATCTATCAAACATACCTAGATTCATATTTTTGAAACAAAAATTTCCACTAATCTTACTTCTACAAAGAACAAAGCTTTTAGATCTAGAATTTTTTCACTATTATTACCTTTATCAGAGCACGTAGCTTTCAAATCTTACCTCTTTTAATCAAGAATTCTCACTTTTACCTTTCTTAGGGCACAAAGCTTCCAAATCTTACCTCTTTTCTTCAAATCAGACTTCTTTTTCTTAGCACAGAGCTTGCACAATTTCAGATCAGATCTTTTCATAGAGCTTCTTCTTCCTCAGTTCCCAATAATTGCAGTTTCAGGTCTCGACAACAGAACCATTTGTTGGCACGGGGGAAGACCTAGGGTTCAACGCTACAACAACACACCAACAAAACCCTAACTACTGGCCCTTTTGGAAACACCTAGGAAGAAGATGAAGTCTCACCTGAGGTAGAGGCAGGGGTGGTTGCAGTACTCAGGTGTCTGCAACCTTAGCTGGGACACCGATCTCTGATTATAATACTTAATAGAGCACTTAGCACCATTAGTTCATCATTATCTAACCAATATCTACTCTGCAGAGAAAACAAAGCATCACAGCATTCACCCTGATCTAATGTATATAAGAACTTAGCAAAGGAATTAGATCAGATCTAGCATATTCAAGCACCAAGAAAGTTCACAGATGTCACATCTAGCATCCAGATTCATCATAAGCGCCAAGCATAAACAAATCTATCTATCTATATCAAAGCACTTAGTACATAACACATAAACAGATTAGAGCAACACACAAAGCATAATAACACAATATTTACGTGGTTCACCCCCACCTTGGGGCTATGTCCACCAAATATTCTTCTTTATTAGCTTCAATCAGTCATCTACATGCACAGAGCCAAAAACCTTACTCTTCATAAGACAGGAGATCTACACAGCTCGCTAGATCCTCCTTCCTTGCGTTGCAGGACAAAGCCTTCCATAGTCTCTTACAATGACTTGCACTTGGCTCTGCAAGTCTCACGGAGTATGCACAAAGCCTCACAAGTCTTGATCACACAGATCCCACTTTTAGAACTTAGCCAACTTGCACAACACTTGCGCACTATTCCACTAATTCTTACATTGCATAGCCTTCTATTTCTACATACAAAATAGGCCTAAACATGGGTAAACCCATGGGCCGACATCCCATTCTTGTTACATATTCCCAACTCCCAAAAAGGGGCTGAGATCCTGCGATCTCTGCTTCGTCTTGCACTCCGTCTTCGACAGGCTGTCGAAGTCCCAAAATAGGTCAACTTGACCAAGGATCTCCCAAAACTTGGTCAAGGGCCAACACATCTTGTCTCCTTAGCCAAATCTTGCTTCGATTCATGGGGGTGGTTGATTATTCAAGCACTAGTCCTTTATTCATTAACTGATTCCTCTCCTTGGGATCTGAAGGGGGGTTTATTATTCTCAACAAGGGAAATTTGGGGTCATTCGACATAATGAACCCTCTCTTATAGTTTTCACATACTTTCCTCTAGTGATATCATGGTCAGTACTTCAAGGATTCACCCCAACTGTCAATCATTGGAAATATAAATAATAATACATTTACATCGTTCACATGCCTTAGCATGGTAATCATAATTAATGATTTATTACAAGCTAGGGGAAAACATGGGTATTAAAGAGAGGAGGAGAATTGACCTTCTATCGTTTTGTGGATTTCTGGAGGAAACCACCACCTTGATTGGTTTTAGTGTTGAGAGACACACCTATCCTGTCAGAGATACCATCCAGGTATTTCACCATGATATTCAGGAGTATCTAGTTTTGCAGTGATTGTGTAGCTCAACCAGTATGGGAGCAAGGGTTAGAGAGGATTTTGTGTAGATGCATGAGTCTAGGGATTATCTTGGATATTCCTCCTGACCCAGTTGAGGATTATCCATGGCACATCTTTTAAGACACTAATCATCAGATTCTGATGGTGGAATATCTCAAGGCGCATCTGGCATCCAGAAAGTGCACAACTCTTGAGGAGGGACATTTGGTGTTCCATAGGATATTCCAAATCAGATTCGAGGAAACCATTTCGACCCAGTACAACATTGGCCAGGGAACACATTTTGAGATATATAGCAGTGGATTCTGACGATGGAATCATTAGGACACACTCACTGAGCCCAAGAGTTGTGAAACCCCCCAAGGGGATGACATCTAGTGCTTCTAGGGTTCGATATTTAGTTTGAAAGTCATCATAAGAAGGCTAGAGGCCAGGGCACTCAGTTTGGGACAGTTTCTAGGAAATTTTGTCGAGTATAAACACCAGAGTGAGTTTTCCAGTGTTTGTAGCAGTTGTTGTGAGTTTCTAGAACTACAATTTTACCAATCTATCCGTGCATTTGCATATATTCCTTCGTATTTTGATCATAGGTATTTTGTATTATTTTCTGGTATTCCAGTGATGATCCACAATATATCGCTGACGATTATTTCTCTACTTTCAACATATCATTGTATTTCTTTTTTTTTTTCCCTCATAATACATATGAATGAGATGGTGTTTGTTCCTTATTCTATATACATCGTATATTCTTCTTAAACATTAATTGAATGAAACACACATGTGAAAATAATCAAGCATGTTAAAAAATTAACTCAAACGCATCTAGAAACCCCTTGTGTATTAGATTAGAGAGTGAACTTATCAGTTTGGAAGTATTTCCTAGACTATCCAAGTCCAAAACATTACTAGGTGTCAGATATTTCTTCCTGCCAGCCTGTGAATAAAGTTCTTCTCATGACCCCATGATTCTGGGAATAGATGAAGAATACTTAGATGGTCGAGGAAATATTGGGGATGAGTACATTCAGTACTGCAAAGGTCATAGAAGAGACTAGAGAGACAGGAACAGAAGGGACTGCACTCCATTCCACACTCAGTCCAATACAGAGCCAGAGTTAGAGGACATAGATCATATCAGCTCTAACATAGAGGAAAAGATAGAGAGGAGTATGGGTGATAGACGAGAGACTCCGAAGGGTAGGGGGAAAGGACCCAAGAGACATCCAGACAGTACACAAGACATCTTGAATGACCTGGCCAGAGGACAACGGGACATGATGAACAACATAGCACAGATGGCCATCATTACATAAATGATCCATCATAGCATGAGAACTATAGGTGCCAATGCCCCAGGAGGCAAGAGTGGTTCAGGAGGACACCAGGGAGGTGGGGCCAATGGCTCCAGTGGATCTCAGGGAAAAGGGAGTTCACACCCTGCACCTATCCGAGAACATACATCATCTAGAAGGATTCCCCAGCATTTATATACACAGTTCGAGGGAGGACAGTCGTTGGGACAACCAGGGCATGCAAAAGGATATCCATGTCAGGGACAGGTAGTGCCACATGATCCATTCAGAGAATACATGAGATATTACTTGGCACTAGGACCAGAGTTCCATGCATACATGATTTTTATAGACTATTGTTCGATTAGGTATCAAAACAGACCTCGGGAGGCACAGAGGCGCACTGGGAAAACTCACAACATGGATTTCATCAAGAAAGTGAGAATGTTGAAAATTCCTAGTTTCGACGGATCATCACGATGCTTAGCTCAATAATGGGTACAAAATATTGACACATAGTTCAATATTAACCCGATGACAGAGTCAGAGGCTATCAGTTCCACCACTTTGCACTTGGATGGGGAGGCCCACGAGTGTTGGTACCATGGTTTGGTGACCTTGGGTCACAACCACATTACTTCATACTTAGATTTCACTGAGAGGTTGATGGAGAGTTTTGATAGGAGAGAAAGAAAGCTCCATTCCAGGGATATTACACAATTGAGATAGACAGGATCAGTCAAGGGCTTCATCATAGAGTTCTAGCATAAGGCAATGGCCGTATCTGATATATCTGAGCACATATTGGTAAAGTTATTCACTGATGCATTGACGTAGCCATTTAGGGGTTGGGTTAAGGCTTTCAAGTCTCACACCCTACAAGAGGCCATTGTGTGCATGAGAGACATGGGGGACTCAACACTGAAACCAAAAAATGTTACCAAACCCTTTGTACCATAGAGAGACTTGGATTAGATAAATACTCAAAGGGAATGGAATGGTAAGCCCAAGTTGGACGATGACACTAGACGAGAATTGATAAGGAAGAAGCTATGCTTCTCTTGCAGAGACCCTTGAGTTCCAGGCCATAGGTGCATGGGCAAGGGAGAGATCCATTATATTGAGGTGGCAGGAGACAGTGTGGATAGTTAGGAAGAGGAGAAGGACAACGGATCCACTAGCTCAGAGGAGGAGCTATCACATGCAGAGGAGCATCCTCCATGGAGACCAACAACATTGGTAGGGACCCACCCATCGGTAGCACCACAGCCTCCTGAGCAGGCTAACGTATGAAAAATAGTAAAGGGAGGAGTCATAGAGACCTTTTCTGGTGTTCCCATGTATGAAATCCTCCAGATCATAGGGACTATTCAGGGACAGTGGGAAATTTCCCTAATTGATGTTGGGGCCACCCACAAATTCGTTGATGGTTCATTAGTATCGAGGCAGGCACTTCATATAGAGGAGTTTAGGGGATTTGATGTTGTAGTAGAAGATGGCCATATAGTGGAGTGTCTAGACAGAGTCCCAGACTGAGATATTAAGTTAGGTAACTACATTGTGAAAGACACATTTTATGTAGTTGACCTATCATACACAATTGTGGTGTTAGGAGTCCAGTGGTTGATCACATTGGGAAAAATCACCACCAACTACCAAAACTCGAAGATGGGGTTCAGAGATAGTGATGGGAAGAGGATCGTTCTAAGAGGCATGTCGATAGGGGCACCCATGATAGTTTCATCCAAGAGGATGGAGAGGATACTCAAGCATGGGGAGGTAGCATATGATGCAAAGTGCTTGATCACTATGCAGAAGGATTCATAGGGTCGAAAACAATATCTGACAAAGATACATAACTTGTTGGGGAGGAATCAATAGGATTTTGGTTCGATTCCAATAGGGAGACCACCTGACAAAGGGTTTGAGCATACTATTGAGCTAGAGGAGGGGGGCCAAACCTATGATCACACCACTCTATCATCATCCTAGTAGGTTCAAGGATGAGATAGAGAAAGTAATTAAGGAATTGCTAGTGATGGGACACATAAGACCTAGTAGCAGTCAATTGGCTTCTTCAATTGTCTTATTTTTGAAAAAGGATAGTACCATGAGAATATGCATTGACTATCGGGCCTTGAACAAGAAGACCATCAAGAACCAATATCCTATCCCTCACATCGATGCGTTGATGGACGAACTGCATGGGGTAGTTTTATTCTCGAATATTTATCTACTCTCTGGATATTATCATATCAACATCTGAGAGTAGGACATAGAGAATACAACATTCAGATTCCACTTTGGTCACTTGGAGTTCCCAGTTATGCCATTTGGGATAACCAAAACACCGACTATATTTCAATATTGCATGAGCCACATATTCATGGAACATTTGAGGAAATCAGTCTTGGTTTTCTTTGATGACATATTGGTCTACAACAATACATGGAAGGATCATATGAGGCACTTTGATGAGGTATTGAGCATCATGGAGACACAGTCATTATATGCCAAAGAGTCCAAGTGTGAGTTCGGTATGATGAAACTACTTTACTTAGGCCACATCATTAGTGCATAGGGGGTACAAGTGCACCAAGAGAAGATCATGGTCATTCTGGATTGGCCAATGCCTAGGAATGTGAAAGAGTTGAGGGGCTTCTTTTGGCTATGCAGCTATTACTGGCGGTTTGTCAGGGGTTTTTCTTATCTTGGAGCACCACTTACATATATCACCTTCCATGGGGCTTTCATCTGGACCGAGGAGTCACATAAATACTTTGATCATATGAAGGAAGTCATGGGAAGATGTCCAATTTTAGCATTACCAAACTTCACCTTACCATTTGTATTAGAGTGTGATGCATTCGACGAGGGTATTGGGGAATTTTTGATGTAGGGAGGACACCCCATTGTGTTCAAGAGAAGGAATCTCATTCATCCTAAGAGGATGTACTCCATTTATGACAAGGAAATGCTGGAAATCATGCACGCCTTGACCAAATTCAGACAATATTTGGTAGGAAAAAAATTCATGGTCAAAACAGATCACAACAGCTTAAAGTGTTTCCTTGAGCAGAAGGACCTCGGTGAGCACCAACATAAATGGGTGACAAAGGTGCAGGCCTTTGACTTTGACATAGAGTACGTCAAGAGGATAAGAAGAACATTATGGTCGATGCACTACCTAGGATACCTGCGACATGTTCTTTGATGGAGGTTTCAATGGATTGAAAATCCCACTTGTTAGTGGAATATTCCAAGAACAAGTTTTCTTGTGAGGTTTTGGATGGACAGGTTTAGGATGACAGGTACAGGGTCATTGACGATGTCATATTCTACAAGGAGAAAGTCTACTTAGTACTAGATTTAGGACTCAAGAAGAAGATCCTAGCAACAATTCATGATTCACCATTGGCATGGCATCAAGGGTTTTTCAAAACCTACATGTAGATCAGAGAGAGGTTCTCATGGAAAGGCCTCAAGTAGGATGTTATGATATACATAAATGAGTTCCACTTCCCATTCCATAGAGTTATGGAAGTATCTCATAATGGCCTATTTGACACCTTTCCATGATACTTCAACCACTTCCCATTCCAGAGCAGAAATGGGAAAGCATATCGATGGACTTCATCACAGGCCTACCCAAGGTTCAAGGTAAGAACTGCATATATGTAGTGGTCGACATATTGACCAAGTTTTCTCACTTTTATTCCATACTGACAGAGTACAATGCAGTTTAGGTAGCCGAGTTATTCTTTAGAGAGGTCTTCAGACTTCATGGGTTGCAGAGGAACATCATCAGTTATAGGGAGAGTCGGTTTATTGGTAGATTCTTGAGAGAGTTATTTAGAATGGTGGGGACAAAGTTGACACCCAACACTAGCTATCATCCTCAGACAGATGGGCAGACCGAGATAGTCAACAAGTGGGTTGATGGGTATTTGAGTAACTATGTGGGTGGAAAACAAAGAACATGGGTTAGGTGGCTACATCTAGGAGATCATTGCTACAACACCACTTTCCACATGTCCATTTAAATGACACCCTTCCAAGTATTGTATGGTTATGATGCTCCCACTTTGGTAGAATTGGTTTTTGGGGAGAGTAGAACTCCTGAAGCTAAGGATTGGATCACTGAGAGTTAGGAGATTCTCAATTTACTAAAAGAGAACCTGCAGACAAAACAGAATCAATAGAATATGAGTGCGGATAGACACATGATAGAGCACAACTTTGAGGTTGGGGACTTGGTTTTCTTGAGACTCCAACCTTACAGACAATCATCTCTAAAGAAGAGTGGGGCTGAGAAGCTCAAGCCTAGATTTTATGGACCATACAGGATCATGCGTCGGGTGGGAAAGGTTGCTTATGAGATAGAGCTTCTAGAGGGGAGAAAGATTCATAATGTGTTCCATGTATCCTTCCTCAAGAATGTTGTGGGACAATTCATACACACATCAAAGGAGATTCCCCCATTGGATGAGGGAGGGCAGTTAGAGCTAGTGCTGGAGGAGGTGCTCAAGTAGAGAGAGCGCAAATTGAGGAGCAGGGTCATCAGGGGATGCTTGGTTAGATGGAGGGGACTTCCAGTGGAGGATGCCACATGGGATGGAGAGCATATATTGCAACACCCATGATTAATGTTGCTTGAGGAAAAGAAATATTGGTAAGGGAGGACTATGATGTCATGTTCCCAAGAGTAGGCCAGTAGGGAGTGACTTAGTAGTATATTTGTTCCGGTCGACTATAGTCAAGCACAAACATGGAACAAGAGAAGAGATAAGGGTGACTTAGTGGCTAAACAATGAATTAAGCAAAAAATAATAGGAAAAGTCACTTAAGATAAAGTCAACGGAGAAATAGAAGAAAAAGGTGTTGAGGGGGAGACTTAATTAATTAATCACTCATCTTAGGAGGAAAAGTGCCTAGCTTAAGTGATGTCAATGGAGAATTAGATCGGGAAGATTATAAAAGGATAAATTCGACCTAATTCGTCACTATGTTTATGATTTGATGTTGAGAGAGTTTTGAGATGAGGAGAATCGACTTCTGTTATTTTTTGGATTTACGAAGGAAACCACCACCTTGATTGGTTTTGATGTTGAGAGACACACCCTAGCCTATCGAAGATACTATCCAGGTATTTCACTGTGCTATTCAGAAGTATCTAGTTTTGCAGTGAAAGTGCAGCTCATCCAATGTGGGCGCAAGGGTTAGAGATGGTTTTGTGTAGCTGCATGAGACCAAGGATTATCTTGCAGATTCCTCTTGATCCAGTTGAGGATTAGCCAGGGCGCATATTTTGAGCTACCAATCATAAGATTCTGACGGTGGAATATCTTAGGGTGAATTCGACAACCAGGAAGTGCACAACTCTTGAGGAGGGTCATTGTGGGTTCCATAGGGTATTTTGGATCAGATATGAGGAAACCCTTCCAACCCAGTACATCATTTTCCAGGGTGCACATTTCAAGATATATAGAAATGGATTCCAATGGTGGAATCGCTAAGGCGCACTCACAGGGCCCAAGAGGTGTGTAACCCCCTAGGGGGTGACATCCAGAGCTTATGGGGTCTGATATCTAGTCCGACAGTCATCATAATCATTCTAGAGGCTAGGGTGCTTAGTTTGGGACAGTTTTCAAGAAATTTTGTCAAGTATAGCCACCAAGGCGAGTTTTCCATTATTTGTAGCAGTTGTCGTGAGTTTTCGAAACTACAATTTTACTGATCTATTCATGCATGCATAGATATGCCTTCATCTTCTGATCACAGATATTTTGTATTATTTTCTTGTATTCTAGTGACAATCCACAAGATCTAGCTAACAATTATTTCTCTTCTTTCAGCATATCATTGTATTTCCTTATTTTTTTCCCCTCATAATACATATGAATGAGATGGTGTTTGTTCTTTATTCTATATGCATCGTATATTCTTCTTAAACATTAATTGAATGAAACACACATACGAAAAATACCAATCATGTTAAACAATTAACTCAAACACATCGAGAAACCCTACTGTATTAGATCAGATAGTGGACTTATTAGTTTGGCAATATTTCCTAGACTAGCTGAGTCAAGAACATTACATATATATTGTAATTAAATTGACATATGTCATTTAAATTGTAAATGAAGAACATGAGAGGTTTCTTTCATGCAACTAGATTTCGTATTTAATGTAAATTTGAATACAAATTGACCTCAGAGTAAAATGCATGCCCTAGTTCCAATTTTGACCCACCTAATTACATCCATCAAAGCTCTAATAATACCTTTATTCACTATTAAAATTAGAAGGTATATTGAAAAAAAGTAGGGTGATCAGACTTAGAGATCAAAGCAATATTTCTTCTTTC
>JASDQU010818488.1:16596-35510 GCA_032191745.1 Picea mariana | reverse complement strand
AAGGTTGGCAGTGCTGAAAGTGGGATATTTTTCATGGTGACATTCTGGACTAAGTCCAAAATAGGAAATCCAAAGGTGGTTTCTGATGCTACCTCATTCTCTGCTTGTTCTTCCCCTTCATTTTCAATATGAAGATCCTCATGTAAGTTTCTCCCTCTATCTCCCATGGTGAAAGTATTACCAATAATTGTGTATACGATTCGATCTTTCTTTGGTGAGGGTGTGAAATCCCACCTTTTTGGATTCTTTTTGTCAAAAGTTTTATCTCCTATTGGTCTTTTTGAGGATCCTATGGCCTTCAATGTCACAGCTGTTGTTGTTATCTGTGAAACTTAAGGATTAGAGTTTCTGAGAAGAGCTTGTATTTTCTCTGGATCAACTATGTCATCCAGGGATGGATCACCAAGGTTTTGAGTTTGCTGATGTATGGTGCTTCTTGGTTCTAGGATTTGTTCTATGGTTTCCTCAGCCAGAATTTCAGTTTCAGTTTCTATCGCTCTTTGGGTGGAGGTTTCTTCTTCTTTTTGTGGTTTTATATTTTTCGTAAACCTACCTCTAGGATCTCTATTTCTCATGAAGTCATGCTAAATGAAATGAAAGAACTAAGATTGAGTTTCAGAGTACCTGTGATAACTGATATGTCAGTTTCCACCCTTTTTTTGTTTCCACAACTGCTCTTACTATCAACCTGCTAACACACCAAACCAAGCTAAGTGCATTCTAAAATTAATCAAGACAATTATCTTCTTACCTTTTAAACAGCTCCTCGACAACGGCGCCAAAAATGTCAGGCTGCTAAATTGAAACTTTTAAGTGACCTGAAACACTAAATTGTCAAACCAGGGTTGGTAAACTTTGAGCTGATACACAATATGTGCGGGTAAGGCTTTAGTCTCTATCTGAATGCTATCCTTAGAATAAAACACACACTTATTATGAGAACTTGAATCTTAATGGCTATCTCGAAGCTTAGCATTTCCTATTTAAGTCATCAACAGAAAACAGTCTTGTGCTCAAATGCTGGTACTGCTATTCTTATTCAAAAGTGTGGTTCCACAAGATTGTTTTACCTCTATGTCTGATCATCTACCATCATCATTTCTATTCAAGTCATGACACAAAGAGTATTTTCGAAAATGCATGCAATCTGGTCATCAAAACGAATCAAAAGCTGTCTACAGGAAAACAGAGTATTATGCTACTAACTGGTACCAGGAGCTACCCTTTGATTTAACTGCAATCTAACTGTTCTAAGTAAGCAGAGTAACTAACTGTTTAACAAAGCAAATTTCACTCACACTCTAAGTTATGCTTGAATTGAAATGAGAAGCTAAACAAACCACACTCATACTCTAAACCCTACAGGCATCAGTTATGCATTCAATACTCAACAACGTCAAAGCTAACAGTACGCTAGAACGATTCAATTGAAAAATAGATAAACACGATTCTGAAACAACTAAATCGATGACACACTATGAGCTGCAGATATACCATTCATGTAAGCAAATGCTAACACACTAAAACAACTAAATCTATGAACGTTAAGCTACCTCGTATGCAAGTTCTAAAACTCTGAAATGAACTAAATCTGAAACAAAGTAACACAACGACTTGCACTGGTTTGGCGGGCCCAACCAAACAGTAGAAACACCGGAGGAAAGAACCAGAACTAACTACAACATTCTATGCAAGCATTGTGTAATCTTTACGCTCCATTAACTCAAAAGAGAATACTTCAAATCATATCAGTCGAATAATATAATGTAACAACAGTTTGTATTAAAAAACATAGGTTCACGGCATAACATAATCCAACATAATCTAACCCGTTCTCAGGAGTGATCCCGAGTTTATATAAAATCCTTCTGTGTGTAACAGTCTAAAAGAAAGGTACGTAAAACAAACGGATCCCCGATCCGAGAATAGTCTTGCAATCAAATTTTAAAACGTATTTCACATCTTCGTGACACGTAGTGTCACGAAGTGTGAACGATGAAGAATCACGACCCAGTCCTGTCATTATGCCTTCAAGCACCCTGTGGCGATGACTCCAGCTGTCCTGCGAATCTTTCTATCTCTCATTCGAACCATAACGCACACCATAACGCACAGATCTCGAGCGGCTCCATTGGTACCTCCACGGGTACGAGTTGGTACCTGGTACCGGTATCCTGTTCCAAATATAGAAGTGGTACCTAACCCAAGCGATATTAGTTCCAAAGCCAATTTAAAGCATTAAAGTGCATAAAAATAGCTTGAAATGCAAAGATACCTTAGGTAACCTCATTGAATGGTCGGGAGATGTCAGTTATGTCCAAAACAAGGCTAAAAGGGTGGTACTGGTAGATAAATGGAGGTCTGTGACATATAATATAGGCAAAGAACATGGTCAAAACCGGGGACCAACAGCATGAACTATCTTTGTGCTTGACACCACACATATATAGTTTGATGGTAGCAATCCCTAAGGATGGGCCTTGCATAAGAGGTTTGAAAAAAGTCAGAAAGAACCAGAAAACCACATGTTTCAAAGCTTTAAAGCACACATTTATATCTTTACAAGTTAATTGCTTGATAATTTGATTGCATGTGTTCAAAATCAACACAATACAAAAATATATTTTCTTCATTAATGCTATGCTTATCCTTCACATAGAAAGAATGGTCTAGTTTATTTTCCCTCCCAACGGATTTCGAATCTTTATCTTTTTTCATAATTTTTGGTGGCTCAATTGACGGATCTTGAACAAAAGTGCTAGTTTTTTGTTTTCTAGCAATCTTAGAAGCACCAATTATAGTTTTGGAGGCTATAATTAAAGGTATTGATTTAGAGATATTCATATATAGCCTCATTAATGTAATTTATCCTCGATGAAAAACATTGAATATAATATATTGTTTTACAAATAATAAAGTTTCTATGTTTTTAAATTTAAAAACTCACAAACAATAAAGTGAGCAAAATCACACTTTATTTTTTTATTTAAACTAAAAATTATATGCAAAAAAATGACACTATTGTGAAAATAAACAAAATAACTATTGCAAGATAAATTTAGAAAAAATTAATAAACAAATAAAAACATTTAAAACTCGCCATATAGGAATTCCTCTAATATGATAAAAATACCTCCAATGACAATGAAGAGTTATATTTTTCACCCAATCAGGGTTTGATTGTAGTGCAAACATTGATATTGAGAATGTTGATGAAAACATTCCTAATTCTGAGGAATTTCAAGGCACTATTGATGGTGATCATTCTTCTTAGCAGTTAAAATAGTAACACCAATGATGTGGACAATTTGAAAATCTACCTCCAAATGATGATTTTGATAATAGTTTAAATGATTATGACAGAAGATCTTCTCCTAATGATGACTTTAATGGAATAACCAGACATTCATGATGACACATGCAATACTCCTACTAAGAATTGTTATAGAAGAGTCGGTGACGATGATGTAGATAAAGATCTTCCTATTTGTGAAGATTTCAGTGGTAGCATCAATATAGATGAGAAATATGATGTTTGTTCAAATGATGGTGGTATTAATAATGATGAATATTTTCCTCTAAGTGGGAAATTGAAATGCACCGATGATGGTGATGAATATTTTCCTCAAAGCAAGAATTTAAAGGCACCGATGATGATGAAAACTTTCCTCCAAGTGGGGAATTTAAAGGCACCAGTGATGATGAATATTTTCCCCCAAGTGAGGAATTAAAGGCATCGATAATGATGATGATTATGATGAACATTTTTCTCTAAATGGGGAATTTAATGGCACCATAGTGTAGATGACTTGATTTTCCTCAAAGTGAAGAGTTTAATGGCAGATCTAGTGATATTGGTGAGGATGGTGAACATTTTTTTTTCACAAAAAAACCCCGTAACTTCTATTTCACCAAAGGAAGATTTACAATCCATAGGCGCCCAAGGTGCATGACTTAACTTTTTTTCGATGAATCATCAAAACAGTTCCATAAATAACTAAAACACCATCCAAGACACATCAACCCTTGATTTCAAAATCAATACAAAAAGGAAACAAAATACCTCATAGAATCTTGTCATCCCAGATGGAGATAATCTCTCCT
This sequence comes from Picea mariana, assembly GCA_032191745.1. NCBI lineage: Eukaryota > Viridiplantae > Streptophyta > Pinopsida > Pinales > Pinaceae > Picea > Picea mariana. Next base: position 31,406 of record JASDQU010818488.1, on the reverse strand, counting down.
TATAGGAATTCTTTCTAAATCAAGTGAAACTATGGCATATATAGAGAACCTTTTGACAAAATTTCAGCTGCCACATTTAATTCACGAAAAATATGCTAGAAGGAAATTGAAGAAAAAGTGTTAGCAATGATCTTTAATCTCTGAACCGGGACTTAAAGTTCTGTATTATCTAGAAGAGTTTTCCCAGACATCCAATCAATGGAAATTTTGGAATCCCCAAATACATGAATCTCCATAATGTGCTTGTCCAAAGTACATTTAAGCAAATAAAATAAAGCTATTAACTCATCTTTATTATTAGTGCCTTTGCTTATGTTCACTTTACTAGAAATAAAGTTGGAATTTGAAATATGCAGTTGAAAACCGAATCCACACCTAGAATCATACCTTTGACATGCGTCATCGAAGAACCCCCATGAGACATTTTGATTGATGTCAATGAGACTTACAACTCTCGACTCCTTTATAGAGTAGGAAACAAGGTAAAAATGGAGGAGAGCCAGGATCCGATGAGAGGTTTTGAAAGTAGGGCATCCTGAACCATTAAACAAACTAGCATTGCGCGCTACCCATATGCCCACGAGACAAGCAATGGAAACACCCTGAGAGATTTTGATTGATGGTATTTAAAGAACTCTTGAAAATTTTCAATCAATGTTTCTCAAGACCATAGATTCCTCACTTTCAGTTGAGCAATAATGTCCCACCTGTTGATGATTGCAACTATGTGAGACATTCTCCAACTTACAAACCTGTGAGATATGGATCATGGCAGCCATGTGAGATATTCTCCAGCTTACAAACCTGACAGAAATACCTGAAGAGGGTGTGCGGTTCCTATCTGAGACATAGCTGGAACGTAGAGATGACCTGCTCCATACAGAGAGTTGAGAATAAATCCAAATGATTCTCCTATGTAACGCAATGAGAAAGGTGATTTGCAGAGTTGGACATGCCTGTGGCTGAGCACAAGGTGAACATGTAAAATCCCAAAGTGATGGGTGCATTGTCATGAGAACAAAAATGAAGATGATGTATTAGCCTCCTCTGAGCAGAAGAGTTGATGAGAAACTCCAGATGGCTCTCCTGTGTAATGCAGTGGGAAAGAAAATCTGTTGAGTGGATGTGCCTGTGGATGAGCACGGGTGAACGTAATCCTAGTGGCTGAGCACTAGTGAAGAAGTGGTTCTTCTGTGTAATGCAACGAGCCAGAGATATGGACATCCATATGGATGTACCCCTAGTGGACGAGAACTAGTGGGTGTGCAATATCCCTTACTATATTTTTCAAGAGTCAGACTTGCTTGTAACCCTAATTGTAATGTAAAGGGTATAGGTCGGCCCCACCTTAATGTGACTGGTAATTAATGTAAAAGATAATTAATCTGGTTAATATCAATTATATTATAAGTTAGTGAGGTCGGCCCTGTTTCGCCAATAGACACTTCTATTGACAGATTCATGTTAGTATAAGTAAAGGTAAATTCCCCATTGAGGAATCATATCTTTCAAGTGAGTTTGGAAATTTCATCAAGTACACCTTCTTGGGAAAAGTGCACACCTCTCTTGGGCGCTAGTCTTCTAGGGTTTGAGAACCCTCTTGTGTGCTAGGTTTTCTTGGTGGTTAAGGTATTTCTCTTGAAGAATATAACAAAGGATTTGGCTAGGTTTTCTTCCCTTGTTGAGAAGGGCTTCCCATGATACTTCTTGTGCATGGTGCTTCTTCTTGTGATCTTGGTTGCTGCAACATTAATGGTTATGGTTAAATGATAAAAATGGAACGAACTTCATGCTTAACCTTGATCATTGAAAAATCAACATGGTATCATAGCATAGGTCTTGAAAGAACCCATTGCACAAGCATCCACCAAGTCTACTCTCACCTTTTGCAGAACAGTACGACCCTTCTAGGGTTTCCAGAAAATTTCATACGACCCTCCTTTCAATGGTGTTCTAGCCCTTAATACTTGGATGCTAGGGATATATTTGGAATAGAAGAGTACAACCTCCTCTAGCGCATCTCCAGAAGCTCTTAAAATCAAATTCCGAGAATTTTGAGTTTTTTGGCCCTAGGGTTTCTAGGGTGCCAAAATTTCTTGCAGAATATTAATCTTAGATTTTTGAAGAAACATTTTTCTTAAATCAACAAGCATCTCTGTGACACTATCAAGTTGATTGTTGGAAGTCATAAGTCCAACATAATCCAAGGTCACTAATTCAACCTAATCATTAGGTTTTCAAAATCCAGTTGGCAAGAGTTTGAAGAAACAAATCAAATGAAGTACAAAGACTTAGTAGAAGATAGGCTTGATGGAGCAAGCAAATTCAGCTCCTGGAAATCAAGGCTTCAAGTCACCCTTGAAGAAGATGAACTCTTGGATGTGGTAACTAAAACCCTACCAGAAATAACTACAGATGTAGAGAAGAAGATAAGAAAGGAAGAAGATGTCAAAGCAAGAAAATTAATCATCTACTCAGTAAGAGATCATCTCTTACCTCGTATTGCTAACTTGAAGACAACCTATGATATGTATGAAGCTTTAAAATAAATGTTTGAAAGTGACAACACCCTCAGAGATCTTACCTTGAAGAGCCAACTTCAAAGTACCAAGATGATGAAGGGTGACATAGTTTCCATCTTCTTTATGAAGTTATCAGAGATGCCATAACAGAAGAATACCAGTATATCTTAAAGAATGATGCATAAGATATTATTCAGGGACCAGAAGGGAAGTTTGTGGTAACTTCCAAATGGATCTATAAGATCAAACATGCAGCTGATGGAAGTGTCTAGAAATACAAAACAAGATCTATAGCCAGAGGTTTCTCACAAATAGAGGGAGTTGTCTATGATGAGACACTTGATTCAGCAAATCCGATACACTTCCATCCATACTACCATCCATGAGTTGGAAATTATATCAGATAGATAAATTCTTGATGAGTTTGGATTTCAGCAAGAGTGTTGCTGATCCAAACCTATATCATTACAGTGTTGATGACGAGAGCCTGATTTTGATGACTTATTCAGAAAACCTTATTGTTGGATACAAGTAATCCTTAAACTTCTGAATTCAAGATGAAGATTCTGAGTATGATGCACTACTTCTTGGAACAAGAAGTATGACAAAGGACCAATGAGATTTTCCTGAGTTAAGGAAAATATACAAGAATTTCAAGTATGACATAATGCAAAATCCACGTGATGAATTTAAAAAGATTGATGATGATTCAGATGAGACTGATCCACAACTGATTGGACCACTGATGTATCTGGTTAACACTAGACTTGATTCATGCCATGTAGTGAATGTGCTTAGTCATTTCATGAGTCAACTGAGACAGACTCACTAGACAACAACAAAACATGTATTAAGATATATACGAGGCACAATTGGATATGGCCTGAGATATGCCTCCAAAGTGAACTTGAGTTTGCAGGATATGCCGATTCAGATTGAGCAGAAAGTACAGTGGACTGGAAGAGCACATCCGATTGATGTTCTACCATAAAGTTTGCCATAGTTTCCTGATGCAGCAGGAAACAAAACTACATGGCTTTGATTACCACAGAGGTAGAGAATATAGCAGTGAGTGTGCGAAGCAATGCGGCTTCACAAGCTTCTGATAGATTTACTTGAGCATGAGATGGATCCTATTATGATAACCAAGATCCGTGTATAAAGCTCCTTGAGAGCCCAATGTTTCCTGATGGATCGAAACACAATGAGATGAAATATCCTTATATCGAAGATATGATGCAGAGGAAAATCGTACACATGCGGTACCTTCCTACACATGAGCAGATTGCAGACATCTTCACCAAACTAACCTGGTGAAGAATTCCTCCCTAGTTTAGAGGGAGTATTGATGAATCTAGCCAAGAAAAAATTCAAAGTACATCCGTGTGAGACTTGGCAGGATGAAGAATGCCTCCCTAGATGAGAGGGAGTGTTGATGATTGCATCTATGTGAGACATTCTCTAGCTTACAAACCTGTGAGATCTGGATCATTGCAACCATGTAAGATATTCTACAGATTACAAACCCGAGAGAAAGTCCATGAAGAGGGTGTGTGGTTCCTATCCGAGACAGAGCTGGAATGTAGAGATGACCTCCTCCATACAGAGAGTTGAGAAGAACTCCAGATTATTCTCCTATGTAACACAGTGAGAAAGGTGATCTGCAGAGTTGGACGTGCCTGTTGCTGAGCACAAGGTGAATGTATGAAATCCCAAAGTGCTGGGTGCATCGTCATGGGAACTGAAACGAAGATGATGTATTAGCCTCCTCTGAGCAGAAGTTTTGACAAAAAACTCTAGATGACTCTCCTGTGTAATGCAGTGGGAAAGAAGATCTGTTGAGTGGACGTGCCTGTGGACGAGCACAGGTGAACGTGATCCTAGTGGCTGAGCACTAGTGAAGAAGTGGTTCTTCTGTGTAATGCAGTGAGCCAGAGATATGGACAAACCCTATGGATGTGCCCCTAGTGGATGAGCACTAGTGGCTGTACAATATCCCTTTCTATATTGTTCAAGAGTCATACATGTCTGTAACCCTAATTGTAATGTAAAGGGTACATGTCGACCCCACCTTAATGTGACTGTTAATTAATGTAAAAGATAATTAATCTTGTTAATATTAATTATATTATAAGTTAGTGAGGTTGGCCTTGTTGTGCCAATAGAGACTTTTGTTGACAGGTTCAGGTTAGTATAAGTAAAGGTAAATTCCCCATTGAGGAATCATATCTTTCAAGTGAGTTTGGAAATTTCAGCAAGTACATCTTCTTGGGAAAAATGCACACCTATCTTGGGCACTAGTCTTCTAGGGTTTGAGCACCCTCTTTTGTGCTAGGTTTTCTTGGTGGTTAAGGTCTTTCTCTTGAAGAATATAGCAAAGGATTTGATTGGATTTTCTTCCCTTGTTGAGAAGGGTTTCCCATGATACTTCTTGTGTTCTTGTGCATGGTGCTGCTTCTTGTGATCTTGGTTGCTGCAACATTAATGGTTATGGTTAAATGCTAAAAATGGAATGAACTTCATGCTTAGCCTTGCTCATTGAAAAATCAACACCACCATACCTCCCTTATGTATTCACATTTTAAAAACAAGTGGACCGAAATTTCATCCGATTGTTTCCACAAATAACATAATCCAAGACCTTGTTTCCCCTTGCACTTGATTCTCTCCCATGTGAGCACTCGATTATGAAGGGTGAGCCAGAAAAATAGCTTAGCCTTTAACAACCCTTTCAGGAGCCATAATGGTTTGTACCACAAACAATTATCTCCGCCCTCATCATTGATCAAATCTTGGTATCCCAAATTCGTTGAGTATGTGCCACCCGTGTTTGGGAAGTTACAAACTAGCTCATCCTCTACGTATGATATGTGAACATGAGCTGTTATAAGAGAAGTCATAAAAAGAGACCAATCATCAAACCAAATATTTTCCAAACATATCTCTTCTGCCGAATACCATTTTTTTCCACTAGATGGTATAGGTGGTAGGGTTTCCAATACAATTGAGGGTGAAGATCCCCATTTCTCGAAGTTGCTCCACTAATAATCCCGGAAATAAGAACTGGTTACCACAACCAAATATAGAATCTACCCCGATCCAAACCTCTTTTCCCGACCCCACTTTCTAGGCCAAGAATTTGTCGATCAGAGGAAAAGCGTCTATGAGTTCCCTCCATTGACAAGATATATTTGAGGCTGATTTTCTTTGTTGACAAATCTAATCTATGAATTTTCTAGGCTTGATGCATTTAGTAATTAATATGTTCCACCATATACTATCTCATGACAAAGGCACCCATAGATATTTTTCCACTAGAGCACACTGAAAGAGAACCCAATTTTTTATACCCCATCCACCTGTAATTTTTGAATTTGAAAGACATTTCCAATTCACAAGATGTGATCCAAGGTAATCATAACTTCATTTCTAGAGAAAGTTATTTTTTTTTTACGTATTCTTACCAATATCCCTTTAGAAATGATAGCCAACAAGTGCCAATATACAAAAATTGCTTCAATTAAAGATTTGATTAGCACAAGTCTGCCACCTCACAAAATCTATCTGTTACACAAGAAATGTATTCTTGTCTCAACACGAACCACCAACCACAACCAATCTTCATTCCCATAACTATTTGGCTTGAAGTTGAAGATGAGATACTTGAATCCATCCCCCATCGCGTGTAGAAAGAAACTTAGTTGTGATTCAAATAAAAGTCTATGCTATCCCTGGTCATCCACCAAATAAATGGCATATTTTTCCTTGTTGATGATCATACCAGTAGCCTTACCAAATAGAGCCAATTTTTCTTTGAGAATTGAAACATCTTGATTTACACATGAAAAAAAGATCAAGATATCATATATGAACAACAAGTGAGTAAGGTTAACCAAACACCCTAATCGAACCCCAAGAAAACCTTTTACTTTTTTTGCATCACATAAAGCTCGAGTAAGACAATCCACTACCATTATAGACAAGTAGGGAGACAATTGGCAACCCTAGCGCAAGCCATGACCTGGGTGAAAGAAAGGGGAACCAACCCCATTTATAAGTACATCACATGAGATAGAGGTGACACATGCCATAATCCATTTGACCATGGGTAGGTCAAAATCCACATGTAGGAGCAAAAGACAAGGTAAAGTCATGAAACCCTATCATAAACCTTTGATAGGTCTATCTTGACCACCAAACACTGTCTTTTATGGGTTTTGATAGTATGAATCCCTTCTTGCGCAAAGCCTATAGCTTCATGAATTAGTCGACCTTTCAAGAACTCGAACTGTTCCGCTGTAATTGATGAAGCTCATCTTAAGGCAAACAACGTTGACTTTTGCAATAATTTTGTAAAGACAATTATAAGGGGCTGTAGGCCTAAAATCATCAAAAGTCACAAGGAAATCCTTCTTTGGAATGAGAGCAATGAATGTGACAATTATACAATAAAATAGCTTACCCGATGTTATCACCTCTTCAACCACCTGAAGCAGATCACTACCCAACATCTCAAATAAATATTCAAAAAATTCGACAGTCCAACCATCTGGCCCTGGGATTTTTTCTATTTCCGAGGGATGATAGAATCCCCCTCAATTCTTCAAGAGAGACTTATTTATATAAATCAACATTTTCCTCATCAGAGATAAGATGAGGAAAGAAGGCCAATTGTTTTAGAATAACATCCATCTTGATTTGTTTAGCCTCATTGAATAATCCATTGAAGTGATCTACACCCAAAGCCGCCAAATTCTGAAACCCACACACCAAATTACCTTGAGAATATTCAAGCTCCCATAATGAATTCTTATTTCTCCTATGATTTGCGAAGTTCTAGAAGAAATTAATGTTTTGGTTTCCCACCTCTATCCATATGGCTCGACTTTTAAGATGTCATGTCTGCTCATGTTCTAGTAAAATATATTGTTTGCGAGAATCAAGAATTCTGCACTCTTCGAATACAATCGAATCCCCCTTAGTAGATTGAAAGGAACCATACATGATCTCCAAATTCTCTTCTATGGTCTTGAGAGAATACTTCGTATACTTCTTCCTCTCTCTGGCCCATGCAATAACTAGTCCCATCAGTCTCTTTAGGTTTGTCAGAAGATGCATACTAGGAGAAGAATTACCGCCTCTATTGATCCAAAATGGGTCCAGGAAGGCCTAAAAATCAAAGTGCTTAGAATCGCTTCAAAATGGACATGTGCGTAGGCCTCGTCGTTATGAACCCAACACAACTTGAACGAGCTCAAACAAACACCGTATGCGAAAGGTATCACGTTCAGTTCGTTTTGCCAAACATGTAAAATATTTACTGACTGTATAGTTCGTACAATGTTGACGTGGCAGTTGATCGTACATGCCGTACAATGATGTGACAGTGAGTTGGCATGCTGACAAGACAGACACGCTGGCATATAGGTGGGTGAATGATTTGGTGATAAGTGTCTTTTTACGGTCAAATGATGTGGTGCCACGTGGCCCAGTCGTGGGCTGCCACGAGGCACCTTTAGGTTGGATGGCGTGGTAAAATTTTCTGGACTCCAAAGGAGTCGAACCCACGACCTCCGAGTGTGGGGAATGGTTTTGGCAGGGTCGGTCTACCAGCCCACCCACATTAGTTCTTGTAATATAAGGTTTAAACTTTATATTTAAGCTTGCAAAAATGTATTTCGGGCGAAGTAAAGGGCAACACGTATCCATATAACCTTGCCATATAACCATTCACTTTATACTTTGAATCGGATTTGAGGGGTTAGTGCCCGGTCGACAGGGCTATCCCACCGACCAAGGCGCATGTTCAGGGGATGTAGACTGGCGGTCTAACCATTTTGCATGCACGTGGAATTCAAGGCTGTGAACATATGGCCACACATGCGACCAAGGGCCGAAGTTTGGGGGCTAATGACCAGGGGCGCGCCAGCCTATGGACACATGGCCTTGTCCCATGTGACCTGGAGCCCGAAGATAAGGGGTTGCTCCCAATATTTTCCATTTTTTGGGTTTTTTAACTATATGTTAAGATTTTATTTGATTTTTCAGCCAGTTTTGGGAGATTTTGGCCATTATTGGAGGATCTAGAGCCCTTTTTGAGGCCAGATTTTGGGCGGAAGTTTGGAGGATGTTACCTAATTGAAATATATATAAAAAAGAGGCTCTTGGAAACCTTAGACATGTTCAGAAGAGGATAAATGTTGAAGAATTGTAAAGCCAAAGCCATTTTTATACAGGGAAGCCATTAAGGAGAGCAACTTTGCAGGCCATTTCCGAGAGCTTYGTTCATCCGTTTTCAGTGTCGTCAGTTGTGTTGGGTTCTTGAGATCTAGCAGAACACATCCATATCATTTTTTAATCCATTTGGMACTTTTATGATGTAMTTTTGAAGCTTTGAAGAGAAATAAGAAAGCCTCACCCATTGAGGCAAAGGCCCGAAGACGTAGGCGATATTGCCGAACTCCGTTAACAATTTTACTATTATGGTTCGCTGTTTCTTTTTGCTTATCTCTAGATCTGTATATATTATTATGGCTGCTATGTTACATACTTAATTCTTCCTCTTTCATCAAATTCCTAAATGGTTAATCAACTCATGTTTTAAAACTCAACCATAGTCTTTAAAAGATATTTTCGGGTCAAGTGGTATCAGAGCAGATTGACGGTTGGTTTTTGAGTTTGCATGATTACTGGGGAAAATCTGAATCATGGTGAAGGAGAGCTTGTTGAAGAGAATCCTGAGATTGGATCGAGAAAGAGAACTTCTCAAAGGGAGAAGATGGCATCGAAAGAGGGACTTTCTCATGACAAGGTAGAGTTTCAAAAGACCTTCTTTGCCATGTCAGAGATGATGAAGGTTTTATATGATGATTACTTGGATCGGAAGAGAGTGATTCTAGGTGAATCTTCAAAGGCAAAAAGTGAAGAAGGAGAGGATCCTCCTAAAACTCCTCCTTCACCTCCTTCTTCTCCATCAACTTATTCTTCTTCAAGTACAAGTTCCAAGTCCACCGCAAGAAAACATTCCCACAAACATAAACATGATATTCCTTTACTTAAGCTTGATGTGAAATTTGAATTACCTATGTACGATGGTGAAGTCAATGCAGAGAGGCTTGATAACTGGGTCAAACATATGGAAGTTTATTGCAGTGTGCAACAAATCAAGGATGAGGCAACTCAAATCAAATTGGTATCGCTTCGACTTGCAGGTACAACACTCACATGGTGGCAAAGCAAGTTGAAAAATGGCACACAACAAGTGGGTAATGTATTTCCATCATTGCAAGTTTTGGTTTCTGCACTTAGAAATCAATTTTATCCTTTGGGTTATAAAGAGAAGGCTTTGATTGAATGGAAAGGTCTTAAACTAAGAAAGGGACAAACAGTGCAAGAATTCACATATGAATTTCGTATGATGGCATTAATGTTAGACATTCCATTACATACCCAAGAAACTCTTATGAAGTATATAGGAGGTTTACCTACACATATTTGTAACACTGTATTTATGTTTGGACCTACTAATCTCAATGAGGTTTCTGTTCAAGCAACATACATTGAGGTAGGGAAAACAAGAGTTGGTGTATCAGGGGAATCATCCTTGAGAAAAGAGGACAAAAGGAAGTGGAATGGAAAGAAGGAAAATTCAGTGGCAAGAAAGGAAGAGAAGCTCTCTTGCAAGCATTGTAAGAAAGAAGGGCATGATGACCATTGCTGGCAATTACATCCTAAGAAGAGACCAAAGTGGTTCAAAGAGAGAAAAGGGAGACAAATAGTTGTTGCAGCATCATGAGCAACATACTTGGGATCAGATTCGAGTGATGGATATAAAATCACAACAGTTGGTTTGACAAGTAAAATTGGTGATGGATATGATTCTAGAAGTAAATTGTTTCACATAAGGGTCATGATGAGGCATACTATGGTTGACACATTGATAGATAGTGGATCTCAATCTAACTTGATTTCAGAGGAAGTGGTTAAACAGTTGGGATTAAACACTCAAATGCATCATAAACCTTACTCACTTAAATGGATAAGCAACAATTATAAATTGCACATAACGAAACAATGCACATTAAAGTTTGCAATTTCATGTAAGTTTGTGGATGAGGTAACGTGTGATGTGGTGCCACTCAATGAATGTGGAATGGTTTTAGGCATTCCTTATTTGTATGATCGCAAAGTAATCTTCTACAGAGAACATAATCAATATCACTTAATCAAAGCAGGTAAGGAATATGTTGTACATGCTCATCATTTAAAAGCAAATCAATCTCTTTAAACAATGGAACAATTAAGGAAGGAAACTCATGCAATCAACACACCTATAATTGTCCCAAATCAAACAATTAATCTTAAGCAGGAACATGAGATGATTGTAGAATGGAAGTTCAATCATACTTTGCTTCAAGATAAGATAATGTCATGCAAGTACTACAAACATATTAGCTCATTTGCAGTCATATTTCTGATGTTATCATTGCTAATGTTGTCAACATGGATGATAGTAGGTTCAGTAAGATGTGACAGAGTACAAGTGGCTAACAATATGCTGTTTAAAGATAGGGAACAAATGGGGTGGCCTATCCCACACTTGATCACTGGTTAGTATCCTTTTGGAGGACCAAAAGGTATTAGTGGGGAGGCGTGATCCAAAATGGATCCAGGAACCAAAATGGGTCTAGGAAGGCCTAAAAATCAAAGTTCTCAGAATCGCTTCAAAACGGATGTGTGTGTAGGCCTTGTCATTACGAACCCAACACAACTTGAACATGCTCAAACAAACATCGTATGCGAAAGATATCGCGTTCTATTCATTTTTCCAAACATGCAAAATTTTTGCCGACTGTACAGTCCGTACAATGTTGACGTAGCAGATGATCGTATAGGCTGTACACTCATACAATGATGTGGCAGTGAGTTGGCATGCTAACAAGGCAGACATGCTAGCAGACAGGTGGGCGAATGATTTGGTGACAATTGTCTTTTTACGGTCAAATGATGTGGTGCCACGTGGCCCAGTCGTGGGCTGCCATGGGGCACCTCTAGGTTGGATGGCGTGGTAAAATTTTATGGACTGAACAGGAGTCGAACCCGCGACCTCCGGGCATGGGGAATGGTTTTGGCAGGGCCAGGATACCGGCCCGCCCACATTAGTTCTTGTAATATAAGGTTTAAACCTTATACTTAAGCTTGCAACAATGTATTTCAGGCAAAGTAAAGGGAAACACGTATCCATATAACCCTGCCATATAACCATTCACTTTATACTTTGGCGCGGATTTGAGGGGTTAGTGCCCGGTCGACAAGGCTAGCCCGTCAACCAGGGCACATGATCAAGGGCTGAAGACCGGGGGTCTAACCATTTTGCATGCATGTGGAGTTCAGGGCTGTGGACATATGACCACACATGCGACCAAGGGCCGAAGTTTGGGGGCTAACGATCAAGGGAGAGCCAACCTATGGACACATGGCCTTGTCCCATGTGACCTGGAGCTCGAAGATAAGGGTAGACGCCCAATATTTTCCAATTTTTGGGTTTTTTGACTATATGTTAAGATTTTATTTAATTTTTTAGCCAGTTTTGGGAGATTTCGACCATTATTGGAGGATCTGGAGCCCTTTTTGAGGCCAGATCTTGGGAGGAAGTTGGGAGGATGTTACCAACTTGAAATATATATAAACCATAGGTTCTTGGAAACATTAAACAAGTTTATAAGAGGAGAAATGATGACGAATTGTAAAGCCAAGGCCATTTTTATACAGGGAAGCCATTGAGGAGAGCAACTTTGCGGGCCATTTTCGGGAGCTTATTTCATCCGTTTTTAGTGCCGTCAGTTGTGTTGGGTTCTTGAGATATAGAAGAACACATCCAGATCATTTTGTAATCCATTTGGCACTTTTCTGATGTACTTTTGAAGCTTTGAAGAGAAATAAGAAAGCTTCACCCACTGAGACAAAGGCCCAGAGACGTAGGTGATATTGTCGAACTCCGTTAACAATTTTGCTGTTATAGTTTGTTGTTTCTTTGTGCTTATCTCCATATCTGTATATATTATTATGGTTTCTATGTTACATCCTTAATTCTTCCTCTTTCATGAAATTCCTAAATGGTTAATGAACTCATGTTTTAAAACTCAACCATAGTCTTTAAAATATCTTTTTAGATCATCTATGAAAACATTACCAATTGATTTTGACTAGCATTTATAACTATTCCAATGATAGTCAAGAGGAATTGAACTTCTAAGGGGAGCTAAGATGCACTCCCGAATGCCCTAAATCCAGGAAGACAAGAAAATGGTCTTATGCTCGTGTTTTCCCAACCCACGATCTTTACAACCCCACAAACTCAACAATATGACGATGAATCATGAAGTGGTCTAGTCTCTTTGCAATGGATTCCTCCCCACTTCGATTATTTCTCCACATGGGATTCAACTTCACGGGTTCCACATCCACCCAACCTTGCCTCTCAAAGTGATCAATGAAGAAATGGGCCAAATTGTCTTCTCGGGCCTTTGACCCCCATATTTCATATCCATTGATTGTAAGATTGAGGTCACCTCCAATGATAAGAGAATCGGACTTTAGAGCCCACAACCCACAAATATGGGACCAAAACCCTCCCTTTTCGTCATATGATCCATATATATTAAGGATTGAAAAACTATGGTCCAATTACAGACTGAAAATCTCTATCATAATACCTGAAAAAATGGAGAACAAATTTAATAATTTGCAGTTTAATGACCAAGAAGTGATTAATTCACCGGATAGACTCACATAATCCAGTACAACAAATTTCCACCCTGGAAATATTTTGACCAGTTCAGAAATAAGATGATTGCATGGCCCCATTGATTCTTGGATCATTAACACGTCAGGATGATCTAGCTTCACCATGTGACGAAGGGAAAGTTTTTTGGCCTTCCCTCCAAGGCCCTGAATGTTGACTGAGAAAAATTTCATGGATGCCCACCATGAGGCCCATATTTACCTCCCCTAAGTAGCCCTGAAATAAGATGTTTCCTACCTTGCAACATTTCACAATATGCTCGTTCTTGAGTATGATTTAGAGTTTAATTGTGACCAACTTGACCCGACCCATGGTCTTTACTTACATCTATCCCTAAACCTCCCTGAATAGTTGGCGCCTGAGCATGCTCCCTTTATCTAGACAAGGGTATCGACCTGAAGAATGTGACAAAGAACTCAAAAATGAAGAAGCATGGGCACTTAGCTCCTGAAATGAGGAGTAGTCTGGTTCGTTTCCAAGGTCTACAACATCTAGACCCTCAGAATGACAAGGTAAGACGACCGTGGCAGGAATTGAACTATCACGAGAGCCAGGACCCATCACATCCATCCTCTCTATGTAACAAGACCCATTAAGAGAAACAAAAGGAGGAAAATGAGTATCATTGTTAAAACACATACCTTCATTTTCATTTGGAGAAGAGATACTTACCCATGTAGTTTCAATTTTCCTCCATTGGGAAGTAGACAAGTCGAGGTCGGCCCTAAAAAAACTCATTCTCACACTATCCTCCATTGAAATATCTTTTGCTACTTTAATTGTAACTGAAACCTCGCCAACATTTTTTATTGAATCCTCCACCCTAAAATTCTCCCTCGATTCCTTTGGTGGAGGCCTAGCTTCTTCAAGAAGGATATGTGCAGATATTGGTGCTGGTGAAGTTTCTTCCTTCCTAGATTCCACACTGTCCAAAGGATTCTTCACTTTTGAATCCGAGTTTCCATGATAGCATTTTTTAAATGATAAATCACAATATTCCATTATGTGGCCAACTTTGTGACAACAAGATCAACATAAAGGAACATTGAGGTAAATCCAATATCTGCGTGAAGGTCATGTCGACCCACATTATGTCCAAAGATTCATATAAACCCTACCTTAAGTCCAAAACAACCAAAACTTGCAGCACAAAACGTTGTAAACTAGATTTATAACTTTTATAGGAGGTAATAAACGAGCCCAACGCTTTACCTATATCCTGCAACCCCTCATCAGTCTAGAACTATAGCAGTAGATTCAAAAGTTTTACCCATGTCGGGAGGCTAGTCAAGACCTCTTCCTTTGTGTCGAATAGAGGATGCAAAAATTTGGCACAAAGAAAATTTAGATCATAATACCACCTTTCAGAGATAATCATCAAGGAACCCTCCTTATTATTGAAAACAAATCCCAACCATCCATGTGATAAACCATGAATTACAGGGACATAGCCTAGGAGAACCCTCCAAAAATTGTCCATCCAA
>JASDQU010818488.1:0-16576 GCA_032191745.1 Picea mariana | reverse complement strand
GAATAGAGGATGCAAAAATTTGGCACAAAGAAAATTTAGATCATAATACCACCTTTCAGAGATAATCATCAAGGAACCCTCCTTATTATTGAAAACAAATCCCAACCATCCATGTGATAAACCATGAATTACAGGGACATAGCCTAGGAGAACCCTCCAAAAATTGTCCATCCAACGAGAAATATATCTAATAGAAAAACGTCGGCCACAAAAGTTACCTAGTAGCACGTGCCCCTCTAGTTCCAGAATCTAGTTTATTGTAATGTCTTTCCCCACAATTAAAGGGATGCTGCCTCCTTTGGATTTGACCACTCTCTTACGTTTCTGCTGCGAAGAAGAACCCTGAACTGTATGACCACCCTGAGGATTAATAGATGGTAATATTTTGTCTAAGGAACCCCTCACCTCTGCTCTCCTAGACTTCAACTTTTCTTCAGAGGGCATAAGAGGGGGAGAAACAAGGGAAAATAAACCATGAATTATCGATATGCCGAATTTTTTGGTTACCTCCTTGACCATTAAACCTTAGCAAAAAATGGAGTTTAATTCTGATCATTTTCTCGACGATTGGATTCTACTAACCCTGATCTCGAAGTTGGTGTGATCATATCTTGACATTGAACATAATGCGATATAAAAGTGCCTTCCACCTTGGCAGATGAAACCTCATTGCAAAAACCTGCAGCTCGAATCCCAAGAGAAAAAGGACTGGTACAAATCTCATGTTATGACATTACATCATCCGAATAAYCCATAAGGGGACAATACCTGTACATGATTGGGACCTCCCTATTCACCCAAGTCTCCACATGGCTACCTATGTCATCAGGTACAGGTCATGCTGGCCTTCAAACCCTTCTAGGGTTTTGAGCCACCTAGTTTCATTCCCCCCTTCAAATGAATAATTAATACTATATGCATCACAYTTACTTCGAGGATTGTGAACATTGTCCTACTAAGTCTGATATTCCTCTGAGTGATGAGATTGGAAATGAAGATGATAATGGGCCTAKGAATGAAGGTGAAGTTGTAAGTTATTCAAGTGCAATAACTAAAAGTGGCGACCATTCCATTATTGAATTTCATAGAAATGCTGAGTATAATGATATCATTGATGATGTTCCCCCTAGTGATGAGGATATTCATACTAGAAAGGATGATAATTTTCCCATAAACATAATGGAGGCATTACTAAGAAGCACTGCATTTGTGATCAAGACTAGGAACATGACTAGAACGTTTTACATCAATCCCAAACATTCAAGTTATACAAGTTTAGGGATTTTTTTTGAGGAGTCCAAGTTCCATCGCTAAATTGATTTCAAGTAAATGCCGTTAAAAGAAATGTTTGAAAGGTCTAGATTACAAGTATGCATTGGAGAAAAAGGAAGGCATACTTGTCGATGAATAAAAAATGAAAAATGCATATTTAGTGGCATGCATGAGATCTACATAGGCATGTATTATTATCACTATGCAAGTGGGTTATTTTGTAGAAAGGAATTCAAAAGAATTCAATAATTCAAATATGACTAGAAAAAGATCCTATATTTTATTCAAAAGTACATCTAATGAGGAAATGTTAACAAACACTACAAAGTCATGGATGTGTGTTTTATTTTTCAAGTATGGAGAGTGCATGCCAGATAGAGACATGGAGCATAGTGCGTATAATTTCACAAGGTGGGAAATCTACAACTTATACAAAGAATATGTTGAATTTACTGAAGGATAGGGTAATTTAATCAGATAAATACATTTTACAAGAGTATGGAAGAAATAATTCAACACTGATAGAATTCCTAAGAAGTCAAGGATAAGGATTTGTAGTACATGTGATTTTGTTAAAAGAAGGGATACAACAAAAGGGGTAGAAAGAGTTATGACTCTACATAACTGTTTTTTTATAATTGGATAGTTATGAATTAGGGAAACCTGCTATCAACCTTTTCAATTTATGTAACTATTTTCATATTCCATTATTAAATCACTTGAAGGACATTGTAATCATCATTCAAATGAATGACATAAGTTGTACAAACATCAAAATAATTGTTATAATGATCTAGATAAATATCTATGTTTGATAATTGATGGCATGAACAAAAAAGACACTTTTACCACATTTTTTTACATACACCAAATACTTTAAAGGAGGAAAATGTTATTCTGTTTCACTTGGTTCACTAGCAAGTTCATGTCATTTTGCGACGGCTATTTCGACGCTCTTGCGACGTTATGTCGTGGATATTGCGAGAATCTTGAGTCTCCCAAACGTCGTTTAATATGACGTGGCACGCGCGTCGAACCTGGATTAACGTCATAAGAGTGACGACAGTAGGGAAGTTGTCATGACTGCGACAAAAAAAGAAATACCGTCGTCAAAACGACTAAGTAAAGCAATCACCGAAAGAGCAACACAGTAGGAAAATCATCGCAAATGAGACAATGAAAAGCTATCGTTGCAAGCACGAATAAAGAAAGATCGTCACACACTCGACAATATAGGCAAAGTAAGTAAAAAATTTGCGACGAATCAACTTTTGAAGTGGTCGTCACAATAGCGACGAACACCGGGTATATAGCGACAAAATTGCTATACAATTTTTCGTGATTTGTATAGCAAGTTCGTCGCAAGATCTGTACAAGTCGTCGCAATTGAGATGAAAACTTTCGTGATTTGTATAGCAAGTTCGTCACAAGATTTGTACCGGTCGTCGCAATTGAGACAAAAACTTTCGTGATTTGTATAACAAGTTCATTGCAATTGAGACAAAAACTTTCATAATTTGAATAACAAGTTCATCGCAAGATTTCTATGGTGCGTCAAAATGGCGATGACAACAATTTAATTTATTTTTTTATTTTTGAGCAAAAAAAACAAAATTTGATTTTTGATCCAATTATAGAAGGTGCTATGATTGCACACTAAAGAGGTCATCCAAGTGAAGTTGTTTCTAGCTAAACTTCTCATGTTACCGCTTAAACTCTCGCCAAAGGAAGGTCCTAGCCTGTGAGGGAGAGCTTGAGGAAATAGATAGGGAAACCGCCTACTATCACCTTAGTGCCCTTGCCTCTACATTTCTAGGCCATGGTTTCTAACATAAGGAGGGTTTTCCTAGGGGGCTAATACTAAGTCCTATCATTGCATTTCTAGATAGGTGAGGACAAGGACTTTTTTTGACTTGGGTTGACTTCTCTAAACTGATGCTTCAAGAAAAGTAAGAGAAGAAAATGCTCAATGAATGATTGGAAGGAAAACACTTACTTTATTCAACACAACACACCAATGCACCATTACTCATAATTAGTGATCAAGCAATATACAATGTTCAAGGTGAAACTTTCTAAGTAAAAAGTATATATTCATTCACAAGATAGTCGTCATTTAGAAAATTTCATATGTGCAACAAGTGAAGCATGAACAAGTACTTATGAAACATTTAAGCATGAAATTGGGTCGTTATGATAGCAATGAAATAGACCATCATTGTAACAAGTTCATAACCAATATAAGTTTGCATCCATTCAATAAGTATATGCCATGAAACACATGAAGTGTCACTATTGTAAAGAGAGAATAAGGCAATGAGATCAATGTAATAACTTTAGAAGAAATACAATGCTACTAGATTAGCAAATTTCATTATTATATGTCAAGGCACAAAAATTATATCATTAACCAAACTTATCATTCATTCATCAACACTCTGAAATTAATCTGTTTCTCATCATACAATATAGATCAATTCTTTGGAACCATGATTGTAGCATGAATCGACCCTCTCAACTAGAAAACAATATATATGTTGCACTGTTTGGGTAGATTGTTTGGGGTGGTTAGGGTAGGAATGTATCGTGGTCAACCAACCAAGCCAAAAGACATGCAAACACCACAACAAAATATGGTTAACAAACCTTCATACAATAGTGAAAGGAGGCAACGATTTGACTAATTACAAGGTCCTTTGGAATTCCTTAACATATTTTGGCTTCTTTGGGATGTTGAAAAAGGTGTCATAAAAACATTGCAAGACATCAACACTTTAATCACCATTGAAAGTGGAATACTTTTGCAGTTTTAAGACAGTCCTGGATAGAGTTTTGGATAACACATAGGAGGTAATGTCAAGGCTTGAAACTAGGTAATTCATCTCTCTTCGAAGTCATTTGGACACCTATGGAAATGAATATAATGAAATCCTCTAAACATTGGAAAAAGAGGAGGGTTACAAATAGCCCCACACAACAATAAATCTCTGCAGAAAAAAGAATACTAGAAAAATCCTAGAACAACAATAAAAAACATGCAACGATTTCAATTTGAATGAGTTTGTTGGACCTTCCAATACATCCAATGATAGTTTATAATAACCTAGAACAACACTCCATCAAAATGTTGCAATAAAATTTATTTTCAACCCTAGTTATGTTGTATTGATTTCAACCATTCCAAGCAAAGTATGCATTAGGGCATCCATAAAAGTGATCAATTTCTACTTAAATTAAAAATGATTTTCAAACCCTCTTGTGATCAACATATAGATGTTTCTTTGGGATCTATTTAGCATGATTTGAACTAATATAACTCAATGAGGCTCAATGCAATCTAGATTGAGGATAACACACTATGAAAACCTTTCCAAGTACTATCAAGGTGAACTAAAAGGTTGTCCAAGCAAAAGGATAGAGCCATCAGACGTCCTACCTTAATGCATGAACAATAAATTCGATGATCAAAGGGGTAAGGTTAGAGAACTTACCTTGAGAACCCTCCCAAGTGGAGCATTTCACCCTTAATTCTTTGGCCTTCTAGCAGCCTTTTTATTCCAAAAAAGCCTTTAAAAGTGCTTATACAAACCTTGAAAATGACTAAACATTAACAAAGAAAATAAATAGATTCTCAAACAAATATTAAGCCAAGTTTCTGATTAATATCCAATGGTTTTAAATGAGGGAGGACTCTTCCTTTTATAGGTGAAGAGCCTCCTCAAATACAATACAACACAATGTGCTAGCTCAATACTATGAGGTCAAAACCATTAACCCAGTCCATGGGAAAATACAACAAATCATTTAAAAAATCCCTCAAAACCCTCCAAGAGCCAAATGACCCTAAAGAATGGTCCAAATATAATAATAAATTCCACAAGTGTGGGCTAGAGGGAGAGAATAAATTAGGTGCACTCCTCAATAAAGGTGAAATTTCCTCATGAGAGGGTGAATGATTGAGTCAACATTGTCCAAATACTCCCAAAGATCCTCCAACCAACTCCCTCAAATGATGGAAAGGGCCAAGTCTGGAATAACGAACTCAAGAAGATGAGATTACCTCTCACATGTGTGATCCATCCAAGTAAAAAAGTCAAGATAAATGACATGTGTGGCCTTCTCTAGGTGGGTGCTTGTCAAGTAGATAAAAATCAAGCATACCACATCATCACAAGGTCCAAATAACAACCTATAACCACCTCCATAATTTGTAACCAACTCCTCCAAGGAATTAATAACTCCCATGTGTGGTCCAAGGAGAGATAAATAATGCATAAGTGTGAATGAAATGTCCAATTGATAAGGGAGAATGAATTTGAGTGGTCCATGTGGAATGTGTGGCGACATGGCATCCTTTTCTTGGATCGATGCAGTGTCATGGATCCCAATGCAGTGACATGAATCCCAAGGAAAATGGTATGGATCCCAATGTATGTAGATATGATAATATATGAGTACATGGATACAAATGTAGCATCATGGATCCCAATGCAATGTCATGGATATTGAGGCATAATACATGTATCCCAATGCACAATACCCACTTGAAGTGATGGGTCTAGCCTCTTAGTAAGCCATTAATTGGTAGCACCTGGTGACATCTCTTAGCACAACATAAAAAAGGGGGTTGTTTTAATATTTTCCTAAGTCTTACCAAGGGGAAAAATATTGACCCTTATACATGCATCAAGTCCTAAGACAACACATATTTCCTAAGCACCTAGGTGAAAGATAGGAAAAAAGAATTAATAATGATGAAAGGGAATGGGGAATGAGTTCATGTGATGACTCTCAACGTCTTAGACATGCACAAGTCTTATCAATCATTTATTTATTCATACACCTTTATTTAGCTAGGATTTTTACATATAATATCCTTCTAAAGATAGATTAACATTGAGTTACCATCTTTAACATTATTTCTTACTACCCCTTTAAGAATTGTTTTTTTTAATGTTTGTTTTATCGAACAAGTTCCTTTTATTTAGATATTCATAGACAAACTAGAGACTAGGGGCATTGGCCTCATAGTGAGAGAGCATTGCTAAAGATTTATATTTGGATTTTGACTTTATCTCTTCACCTCTTTTCCTTATTGGATTATTGACTCATGCTTTATCAATTTGACCTTTCCTTTTGACCTTTGCGAAATCATACATGACCAAGATGCAATTTTTGATATGGATGGAATGAATAACATTCGGGAGTTGGAAAATGATTAGCATGGTTGGGATATGGATAATGATATCTATCCTAAGAACCCAATGGTATAGGTTAATCCAAGAGATGAAACACTTCTAACATAAAACATGCTCTCCAAGGTACTACAAGGAAAGTCATAAAACCATGTAATGTTATGAAATGCTACTAGGCAATCATTAGGTGTTTACCACTTTATGATGAGATAATAAGTTACATCATCGTTTCCAAATAAGTATTGATACATGGAAGGTCAAACGAAGCAAATAGGAACCATTCCATACCATACAACAATGCATATATCATATGAGGAGTTGGTATGAAAGTGAACTACACCATAGTTGAGCTAGCACGATCATGTTTTTTGTGGAGATCAAGAATAACTCTATCTAGATCTAGGGAATATGAACATGACACATCATGCAAGCAACAACTTGAAACCCTTGATAGCGTATCCAAAAATGTGTCACCCCTCATGGGGTAACATCTGGCTCCTACTCATGGACATGCACTCTGTGTGAGAATGTATGAGAACTCCATAATCTCTGTAGACCTGTGACCTACACACCATATAACTTGGAAAATGAAGCAAAATTTGGGGTGAATCTACCACCCTAGTTAGAAATAAAAAATACTTGGCACAAATAAAAAAAATTCACCAAATATAAACATGAAAGTAAAGAAGGAAAACACGTGTAAGAAATTATTCTAAGGAAATTCAAATACATCAATAAAATTAGGCAATGCATGAAAGTAAACACACAAAACAAAGGAAAACATGAATGGAAGGAAAAAAATCATTCTAACTACTGTTCAAAGATCATATTCATTCCTACCCTATTGGATAACTAAGGGATGTGGCTGCTAGGTGAAATAAAATATCCAAATCAACCATTCAAGGAGCTTACCAACATATGGAAACCTTCCCTTGTGTTTGGTCATCATCCAAAAAATGGATATGCCAAGCATCAAGTGGGTATCAAGAATAATCTAATTCACTCTCAAGTCTAGAACCTAGGTAAGGTAATATCTATGAAGTAGAAAGCCCAAACTATACCAAGGTTGACTCACCTCTCCACAAAATTTCTCCATCCAAAGGTCAACAGGGACAATGTAAACACAAAACTGGGTCAACCCATTGAATTTTCTTGTAATATCTTTGAGGACAAAATATTGTGAAGGAAACTCCAACGATGGAGATGGTTTGGAGTTATGCAACAACTTCACTTGGAGTGATTTTTTTGTTTTGTTTTGAGGGTGTGTTTATCCCACACACCTTATTGAATATATGTGGGGGATAAAATGGGTCTTTTCTCATAGACACAATTCTCCCTTGCATATCAATGAAGTTTTTTTAAAGGGAAAAATTAGT
Source organism: Picea mariana (assembly GCA_032191745.1). Taxonomy (NCBI): domain Eukaryota; kingdom Viridiplantae; phylum Streptophyta; class Pinopsida; order Pinales; family Pinaceae; genus Picea; species Picea mariana. The sequence continues at coordinate 8,733 of JASDQU010818488.1, read as the reverse complement.
TGACATATGGTCAAAACTCTCTCATTGTTGCCATTATTGTGCCCTCTAATTGACAAAGTGAAGATTTGAATTTATGTCAACATTACAACAATGAGTGTTTATATCATGAATCTCTATATGGATTAACATGACCACGAGAAGATTAAAGTAGGAAAATATGAAGAAAGTCTTGAAACCTTGAATAACCCTCCACATATTGTAGACATGAAGATTGAKATGATGCACATGTGCGAAAGAGTAAATGTTTGACATCGCCATTTCCAACCCCTCATGTTTAATCCTTGATGTTGTTGAAGAAACAAAATAAATTTCATGGAACTAAAAACAATATTGTTGCCAAAATTGTGCCCTCTAATCGACAAAGTGAAGATTGGAATTTATGTCAACATTATAACAATGAGTGTTTATATCATGGAACTCTATATGGATTAACATGACCATGAGAGGATTAAAGTAGGAAAATATGAAGAAAGTCTTGAAACCTTGAATAACCCTCCACATATAAATTGACAATGACAATGTGATTTTGTTTCTTTGTCACGTGAGACACAATGAAAACAAGGGTAATGCTCTGAAAAAATATTATAAAATGTTTGACATGGCCATTTCCAACCCCTCATGTTTAATCCTTAAAACTTATTATTGCATCTTCCCAAAAATTTATTTTTTCATGTTGCACCAAGTTTAAAGTTTGCACATTGCTTGGAAAAGATGCTTGCCACATGTCACATGTCACAAGACTTTAAAAGTTGCATATATCATGTCACAAGATTTTGGAAGTTGCATATTACATATTCAAGTTCTATTTGTTGCCTAGACTCCATAGCCCAAGCACAAGGCACCAGGTCTTGCTTGCATTCTCATGTCTTGAATCAAGGAGTATTGAATCAATATATACCAAGTCTTATAAGAGAAGCTGAAATTATCATTAAGTGTATAACAAAATTACACTCACATATATATACAAGCCATAGAAATAGCCTTGTGTATATTATCAGATGAAAAAGTAACCATAATGTCAATGCATTATATGCATAATTACATGTTCATCTATATGATGTACATCTAACCATCTTATAAAATTATTACATGACATCATGAATTTCTTTTAGTCTTCTATTGTGCTTTCCAAGTCTTAAGTAATTCATCCATCTCCATGTCTTCATTTGCTGGGTTCTCTTCAACAACTGATGTTGTTTCAATCCTTTTACGCCTAGCACATCTAGTCTCATACCTACGATGTGGATGCTGCTGTGAGGGGCCATCACCTACAAAAATTAAAAATATTAAATTTATATGGCCAATTTTTAAATATCATTGAAGTAGTTCATTAATATTAAAAAAAAACTCTGCAATGTAATTATTTACCTGGTCCTCTAGTCGGCACCGTTGGAATGGTTACCGACCTATTCACCTAATCGTCAGGTCGAGGATGATCAACTATGACATTCTCTGCCATTGAAATGTCAAAATTTATAAGTAAAAAATTATTAAGTATATGATTAATATATATACATTTTACTTTCGTGGGCCTCAATCATAGGAACATCTTGGGGCTGCACCTCACTGGGATGGGGCTACTGGGGAGCACCATGATCTTCTGGCTGTGTTTCACTATCAATGCTCTGTTGTCCAATACTAATGGTTTTGTTGATAGTGCTTCTCCCCTGATTAAAACAAAGTAAGACATTAAATTATGGACGATATCAAACATTTACGTATTTTATAAGTAATGAAAGGTTAATGTGGATTGATTTTTATTTACCTTATCCCGCAAATTGGATCTTGGGGTCTGCCCCATGCTTTTACTACGATCAACCACAACTTTATAACCGTACTTGTAACCAAGTTGGAGGTTTTCCTCCGTGGTTTCATTTCCTAAGTTGTCGCCTTGCATTGCATAAGGGTATGGTTTTTTAATGTTTTTGGTTGCAATTACCTGAAAGTTGTAAGGTGATACAAATAATATTCTTAAGATGTTTGGGTACTTACGATTCGTGACTGTAACCTCGAGTAGACGCCCTGACCTAGCTTGTGTTGGCTATCTTTGGCAATCCTTTCTTTGGTTGCCTTCGAAGTGTCAGGCAACCTATCATCAAAATTTTCAAGTATGTTATATATAACCACACTTTTATTTAGATCTAAAGAAAAATAAAGCTGGTATTGCCATCAAAATATTGTAATTTACCTTGGTGTACCAGTTATTTGTTCTCTTGATTTTTTCAAAATCTTCTCTTTTGCATCATCAATGATCACCTTCCACTCCCTCTCTGGAATTGAAGGAGGATGCTCATACCTAGGATTTCCTACCAAGCTTCGTCTATAAACATCCCGCGTATATTTTAAGTATTCACCTGCTGCAGAGGTGACCACTTTTTTATTGAACGTGTCTACTCCAAAGAGGTCTTCAAGATAATTCATAAGTTCCTTTTTGAGGTTGGAATTATGCCAATTCCACCTCATGCGTAAGGTTGTATCAAAAATCATCAAGGCCTTTCTCTCTAGGTGCCTATAAAAAATGTCGTTTCCTACACACAAAAAGATATGATCATTAATTTAAAATTAATAATATAGATGATTTCTGTATGAGAATGAAAACATTAAACTATTAAAATATGAATTAAAACTACCTGGGAGTTTTGATTGTTTTAATGGAAGTCCATTATTGTCGACCAAAAATGTGCATGGAAGGGTCCCCATGCTTGTCACACGTCTAGCTCCAGGAAATGCAACCATGTCAACCACATCACCATGAGCCTCATCTCTACCACCATCTCTATACTATGATCGAGGTGTGGATGTCTGGTGGTGCATGTCATGGCCCCTATCTAAATTAGGTGTGGAAGATGGAGAAGTAAATAGTACTCTAGCAGCTGTATGACTGCCCGCATCGTGACTCTGTAGCATCTCTATAGTGCCACTACTACCAACAGCGGGCTGAACAGACTCCAAAAATGACTTTATAAAAAAAAATGTTTTTTTGTGAGATAATGTAAAATTTAAAGAACAAAGTATCGTAATTGAACATATGAGTACATTAAAAAAAAACACTTTAAATTATGGTTATTACCTTATATGTGTTAAGTTGTGGCATAAGGAGCTTTATCTTTTCTTTGATGTTGGGAGTTTGATCTGGACGATCTAAGAAGCTAGCAAGTTCCTTGTTCGCTTTAATGATATTTTTTTTATTAAGACCATCGGATTAGTGGATGAATAAAACCCCTCCTCATCGACATAATCATGATCAACATGGCCTGTGGACTACATATAATTTCAACAAAAACTATGTTATTTCAATAAAATTATATAAGCAAATAATAAAAATAACGTGAAATGAAAGTGGAAATTGATAATCATTTACATGTTCTGCGGCTGAACCTTTTCCACGATCATCCTACCACATTATAATATAATTAGAACCCCCAAATATTTAAAAAATTGTTAATGATGACAAAAAAAAAATGTTAAAGATAATAAAAAAATATAATGCAATAAGTAGAGGTTTCTTAAAGAGGTGTTGCATAAGAACCTGCACACTATTAGTCAATGTTTCTATTCGATTCAAATGGTAATCCACTAATAAATCTTCCCTGAGAGCTATCTTTTTTATTGCGCACAAGACTACCCGATTCTCTTCATGTCCCTCATATATGCAATTCAGTTGTTTGTTTGTTGTCCTAGGTCGTGTGCTGTTTATAAACCCTTTGATATTGTCGGAAGATTTAGGCCTTCCATCAATATAGATAGTCACTCCCTTATTTTTATCCTTGTTTATTAGTTGTATATAATTTGCGGCGAGTGCATATATCCGCATACTTCGCATGTACCAGACCAACCACATCCAATTTTTATAATTGTAACACGGTCCAACATAGTCCATCAATTCAGTTACTGTATTGTATTTTACAATTATTCCATCCATGAAAAATAACTCCAAGCCATGCAGAGAGGATGGTACAATGCGATATGTCCTATTGTTGACAACGAAGTCAACATCTATAGGAGGTATTTCCTTAGGTACCCATTGTTTCACCAGATGCTTATCCCCGAGTGGAACCTCTATGTCTCCTATGCTCTCATCATCATAAGGGCATGATCCTCTTTCGACAAGAAAAAAATTCATGCATCTACAAAATTTTATTCTGACTTTTTCACCTCTGGTCCTTGTTTGCTTATCATATCTACTAGATGCAGTCACATTTCCCTCTATTTGTCCTAATCTTTCCTCACTCGACGAAGAAATATCTGACATGTACCTGTTTGGTTGTACCTTTAGTTTCATGTGCACGTGTTGTTAGTTAGTAGTCCATCATCATCCTAGTTCTAATTTATGAACTTTTTTTTTCTATATTCAAAGTTCTAAATAAATTTTTAATATCTTTAGTTTTGGATGCACAATTAGACTAGGGTGCAATTACCAATATTAGTGGTCAACCACCTAATTTATTTTCATATACCTCTTGATTTTGGACATATTAAGGACATATTAATGTGATAACACTAAGGACATGATAAATTTATCATATGGATCTAAGAAAAAAAATAGTAGTAAGGTTGTTGTTTGTTGGATTTGTGCAAATTATAATTATTATAAGAAATGTCCATTGAAGATGAGGGTCAATGCTATGGAGTAAGAAATCCAACCATCAGTTGGTGTGTTGCAAATATTGGGTGCTTTAGTTGCCAATATGTCTAAGGCAAGCCAAGAGTAGAACTATACAAATATTATTTTTGTTCAAGACGAGTAGAACTATACAAATATTAGTTTTGTTCAAGCCAAGAGTAGAACTATACAAATATTAGTTTTGTTCAATCCAAGTTGAAGAATAAGTTAGTTATGGAGATGGTTAACAATAGTGCAACCCACATTTTTATGTAGGAAGTAGTGGTTGCTAAACTCAATGTGCAGTTGAAATTGCTGCAGTCTTTTTTCAAGGCATTAAGATATAGTAGTTAGTTGACAGAGACATGTAGAATTTAGTTAGTTTTTATCCCCTCAGGAGAATTTGGACAAGAGTCCCCGAAATGGTTTGGGATGCGACTTGCAACTGGGCATAAAATGAAAATTGAGACTTAGATTGAGGAACCATCCTCTCTGTTGGATTTCTGGCATAGGATTTGAGCTAGACCACCCCTCACTCCCGGTTCCAACCCCTCGAAAGTTGTTTTTTTCATCGATTTCGATAACTAGTGCTTTACTCAATAAGAAGCAATGCAACATTTGGATTTAGGGGTCCAATTTACGAAACCATGCCTCAGGAGTGGATGGACAATGTGGTCACCTAGTCCATGCCTAAACAAGCATGCAAAATATCATGGAGCTCAAAAATGCTGCTCTGTTAGGCTTTTATGCATGGAGGAGGAATTGCCAAGAGACCTCGAAATGGTTTGGGATGCGACTTGCAACTAGGCATAAAACAAAAATTGAGACTTGGATTGAGGAACCGTCGACTCTGATGGATTCTTGGGATAGGATTTCAGCTAGAGCATCCCTCACTCCCGGGTGTCATGCCTCAGAAGTTTCTTTACTCATTGATTTCAAGAACTAGTGTTTTGCTCAGTTTGAAGCAAACCAACATTTGGATTAAGGGGTCCAATTTATGAAACACTGCCTCGAGAGCAGATGGAAAATATAGTCACCTAGTCCATGCCTAAACAATCTTCCAACATCTCACAGAACTCATAAATGCTACTTCATTAGGTTTTTTTTTTCCCTCAGGAGCAATTGGCCAAGAGCCCCCGAAATGGTTTGGGATGCGACTTGCAACTGGGCATATAACGAGTATCGAGACTCGGATTGAGGAACCGTNCAACATTTGGATTAAGGGGTCCAATTTATGAAACACTGCCTCGAGAGCAGATGGAAAATATAATCACCTAGTCCATGCCTAAACAATCTTCCAGCATCTCACAGAACTCATAAATGCTACTTCATTAGGTTTTTTTTTTCCCTCAGGAGCAATTGGCCAAGAGCCCCCGAAATGGTTTGGGATGCGACTTGCAACTGGGAATATAACGAGTATCGAGACTCGGATTGAGGAACCGTCGAATTCGATGGATTCCTGGGATAGGATTGCATATATAGCATCCCTTACTCATGGGTTCCATGCCTCAGAAGTTGATTTAATAATTGATTTCGAGAACTAGTGTTTTGCTCAGTTTCAAACAATGCAACATTTGGATTAAGGGGCCAATTTATGAAACCATGCCTCGGGAGAAGATGGATGATTTGGTCACCTATTCCATGCCTAAACAAGCTTGCAACATCTCACGGTACTAAAAAATGTTGCTCCGTTAGTCTTTTATGCCATGAGCAAGAATTGGTCAAGAGTCCCCAAAATGGGTTGGGATGCGACTTGCAACTGGGCATAAAATGAAAACTGAGACTCAGATTGAGGAACCGTCATCTCTGTTGGATTCATGGCATATTATTTTAGCTAGATCACCCCTCACTCCTGGTTCCAATGCCTCGAAAGTTGTTTTTTCATTGATTTCGATAACTAGTGCTTTGCTCAGTAAGAAGCAATGCAACATTTGGATTTATGGGTCCAATTTACGAAACCATGCCTCTGGAGCGGATGGACAATGTGGTAATCTAGTCCATGCCTAAACAAGCATGCAAAATCTCATGGAGCTCAAAAATGCTGCTCCGTTAGGTTTTTATGCCCCGAGGAGCAATTGGCCAAGAGTCCCCAAAATGGTTTGGGATGCGACTTGCAACTGGCCATATAACGAATATTGAGACTCAGATTGAGGAATCATCGACTTCGATGGATTTCTGGGATAAGATTTCATCTAGAGCACCCTTCACTCACGGGTGCCATGCCTCAAAAGTTGCTTTAAACATTGATTTTGAGAACTAGTGTTTTGCTCAGTTTGAAGCAATGCATCATTTGGATTAAGGGGCCAATTTACGAAACCATGCCTCAAGAGTGGATGGATAATTTGGTCACCTATTCCATGCCTAAACAAGCTTGTATCATCTCACGGAACTAAAAAATGTTGCTCTGTTAGTCTTTTATGCCATGAGCGGGAATTGGCCAAGAGTCCCCAAAATGGTTTGGTATGCGACTTGCAACTGGGAATAAAATGAAAACCGAGACTTGGATTGAGGAATTGTCGTCTCTGTTGGATTCCTGGCATAGGATTTTAGCTAGAGCACCCCTCACTCCTGGTTCCAACCCCTCAGAAGTTGTTTTTTTCATTGATTTCGATAACTAGTGCTTTGCTCAGTAAAAAGCAATGCAACATTTGGATTTAGGGGTCCAATTTATGAAACCATGCCTCTGGAGTGGATGGACAATGTGGTCACCTAGTGCATGCCTAAACAAGCATGCAAAATATCATGGAGCTAAAAAATGCTGCTCCGTTAGGTTTTTATGGCCTCAGGAGCAATTGGCCAAGAGTCCGCGAAATGGTTTGGGATGCGACTTGCAACTGGGCATATAACGAATGTTGAGACTCAGATCGAGGAACCATCGAATCCGATTTATTTCTGAGATATGATTTCATCTAGAGAACCCTTCACTCATGGGTGCCACGCCTTAGAAGTTGCTTTAATCATTGATTTCAAGAACTAGTGTTTTGCTCAGTTTGAAGCAATGCAGGATTTGGATTAAGGGGCCAATTTACGAAAACATGCTTTGGGGGTAGATGCATAATTTGGTCACCTAGTCCATGCCTAAACAATATTGCAACATCTCACATAACTCAAAAATGCTGCTCTGTTAGGTTTTTATGCCCTCAGGAGCAATTGGCCAAGAGTCCCTGAAATGGTTTGGGATGTGACTTGCAACTGGGCATATAACGAATATCGAGACTCAGATTGAGGAACCGTCGACTCCGATGGATTCTTGGGATAGTATGTCATCTAGAGAATCCCTCACTCACGGGTGCCATGTGTCAGAAGTTGCTTTAATCATTGATTCCAAGAACTAATGTTTTGCTCAGTTTGAAGCAATGCAACATTTGGATTAAGGGGCCAATTTACGAAACCATGCCTCGAGAGAGGATGGATAATTTGGTCACTTAGTCCATGCCTAAACAAGCTTGCAACATCTCACCAAACTCAAAAATGTTTCTTCGTTAGTCTTTTATGCTCTGAACGAGAATTGGCCAAGTGTCCCCGAAATGGTTTGGGATGCGACTTACAATTGGGCATAAAAATAAAACTGAGACTCGGATTGAGGAGCCGTCATCTCTGTTACATTCTTGGCATAGGATTTTAGCTAGAACACCCCTTACTCCCGGTTCCAACCCCCCAGAAGTTGTTTTTTTCATTGATTTCGATAACTAGTGCTTTGCTCAGTAAGAAGCAATGCAACATTTGGATTTAGGGGTCCAATTTACGAAACCATGCCTCTGGAGTGGATGGACAATGTGGTCACCTATTCCATGCCTAAACAAGCATGAAAAATCTCATGGAGCTCAAAAATGTTGCTCTGTTAGGCTTTTATGCCCAGAGGAGGAATTGCCAAGAGTCCCCAAAATGGTTTGGGATGCGACTTGCAATGTTGAAATTACTAAGACAACTGAGAGGGGGGGGGTGAATCAGTTGTAATTGAACTTAAACAATTTAAGTCTATTAAAACAATATTAATCTTTCTTCAAGTGATCATCAACAATATACAACATATGAACAATAAAAGTAAAGAGCATTGGTCACACATAAGGTATACACAGAGACAGATTTTTCACGAGGAAACCCATAAAGGGAGAAAACCTCTTCTTCTT
>JASDQU010818487.1:25238-35748 GCA_032191745.1 Picea mariana | reverse complement strand
GTGGAACGTTCCTTCCCAAGGAAATCCACACTTCCCGGCAGGACAAAATTCGCAGACTCCGCAACAACCTCCTTATGGACAAATGCCCAACCCAACCTTCAACCCTCAAAACCAATCCGGTTATCCTCCGCTCACACAAACTTCTCACAATACTTCAAACCCTCTGCACCTTGGCTAAAACCAACCCTACATGAGAGGGCCCACGAGTTATAACTAACAACGTTTTCTCGTCAGTTTCTTTCCCAACTGGGGGAAATCCAAGTTATGGACAACCTATTCCTATGCAGGGTACTATTCCTACATAGGGCGGAAAACCTAGGAACTCCTTCCACATCAGGGCCTTGGAATTCTTGGCAGCGATCAGTTCCCTCATCAGGAATGTCGATCTGGGGAAATTATTTTCACAACCAATGGAACCTCGGACAAGGTACTATGCCTATCCCCATGGGATTGGCATGGGTCAATCCTTCCAAAATTTCTCTGAATGGAATGAATGTCTAGCCATCTACATCCTATTTTGGAAATCAACCGATGATGTCTCCTCACATGCAAAATCCGTACGCTGGTCATGGACATGGTTTTTACCAGAACCCAGGCAAGCAGCCAAAATTTTCCTGGTAACCTGGTGCCAATCAAACTCCAGGTCCATTTTTCCATGGGTATCACCAACAACACAAACTACCTTTCCTGGAAACCTTGCATTTTCCAGATTTGAGGAGGTTGTTGAATGACCCTATCTGTCATGATTCACGTTGGCTCCCTATGCCAACAAAGTTTCTTTCAGCCATGCCAAAATTCGAAGCCAAGCCTAACGAAGATCCAGGGGATCATGTGACCACCTTCCATCTTTGGTGCTTGTCTAACTCGTTGAAAGATGACTCCATACAGTTGCGATTGTTTCAACATACTCTCATTAGGAGTGCCGCAAACTGGTACATTGAGATCTATTGCTCAAGATACTCTTCCTTTGGGGAATTGAAAATGGATTTTCTAAACCATTTCTAATTACCTGTGAGATACGACACTGGCACAAAATTGCTGGCCAATTTCACATAGACAAAAGTGGACCACATCTCTGATCACATCCGAGAATGAAGACTCCAGAAGAGTTTAATTAAGATGCTAGTCCCACAAGCATTCCTGCTCGAGCGGTTCTTTATGTATTTGGTCCCACAGTTATCCAAAGACGTCGCAACGTCGGGAGTGTTTTCTAAAGAAGACGACGTCATGAGATCTCAATAGCTTGGGCTAATATATTCTTAGTCTAGTTTATTATATGAGATCTTTCCAAATACTCCATGCTTAATACTTGATAAAACGAGACAGAGAGTTGGACCACATGTCGATGGTATTGTTGGTTTATCACAAACAAAGCCTGCTGAGCAACTGACAAAGAAATTGCAACAATTGTCTGTACAACACACATCGGCCAGACAAACTACTGTTTTGGCTTCTCCCCCTACTAAAATGTTGGATGTACACACAGTGAAATCCACAAATCCAAAGGCCACCCAACAGCATGGAGGAAAGGAAAAACAACAAAAGAAGGGTAAGGGTGATAAGAAACCCACTAATAATTTTGGTGGGGGAAACACTGAGAAATAGAAGGTGAGGTATCCGTGCAACCTGTGTGTGAAAGACCACCCGACCCATCAATGTCCTCGGCTTGCAAAGGCCCAAAATTTTGTGACACAACAACAGCTTGTCGTGTTAACCAATCCATTTCAGCATGGGAAAAACCTAACCCAAGCTTCTACAAGCGTGGAAGGGGGCAGTCAAGGAACCTCTCCATCTTCGAACAATCCTACATCCGTGAATGTGTATATGATGAAGGGTGATGATTTGATATCGACTAGAGCGCATGACTATAGTAAAACAAGCACTTATGAGAAGGGAAAAGAAGCCAAAATCCCATCTGTTCCTCTCCAGATCAAGAATACTTTGGGCAAAACAATGACATGCATCCCAGAAGGCGCATTCAAAAAAGATTCTCACAACCCAAATGCAAGGGCTGCCTAGAACTATTCTGTGGTGGAGGATTTGTCTCAAAAACCTTCTGCGATGTCTACTTTGGAGGTCCTCCAAAGCTTCCCTTCCCAAAGGAAAGCCTTGTTAGCCACTTTACGATCTACCGAGAATTATAATCTGGGTACCATTATGCTGGATACAACTGAATTAAAACCTCGTCTGCCTTACCACATAGTGTTTTAGATAGTAGTGGCTCACCTCACGAAAAATTTTAGACAGAATATTTTTCGCACGATGGTTGATGAGGGCGCCTCGACATGCGTTATGTTGTTGGCATGTTGGAAGGCCATTGGCCAGCCCGTTTTGTCTCCATCACCTACTCTTCTCACTGCTTTCGACGGTCATTCAGTTCGACCACATGGTATCTTTCCCTCTTTCCCCATGCAGTTAGGAGGGAAGAACATGTGTGTCGAGGTAGAAGTAGTCGACGCATCCCTTGACTATAATATCTTGTTAGGAAGGAGTTGGACTTATACCGTGCAAGCAGTGGTTGCTATAGTTTTTCGGGTCTTGTTGTTTCCACATGAGGACCGGATTGTGACCATTGATCAATTGTCTTTATCTAGACATTACCCTTCATTAGGGGTATTTGCGGTCCCAATGATTGATAATCCCCAACCCAGCGTAGTCAACGTAGGGGTTTGGTTTGTGCCCATCTTTGATGGGTACCTTCCATTACCCGCCCCCACAGGGCGATCTCAAATTCATATCCGACCACCATAAGGTTGATATTTTCCAAGTTTTGTCGTTTCACACGACTTACTTCAACCATCCGTGGATACTTCCTTCCCCATCAACCACGATGGAAGGGACAGGGCACCCAGGCATGTCCATGCCCTTGTTCGGAGTTGAAGTAGCATACTCTTTACTCCAGCAAGCTTCGGCCAACTCAAATACAACTCCTCCACAAGAGTTAAATCCACCTCTAGAGCCTATTTGGGCTCAAGGTTCTCTCACTGACACTGATTCGTTAGACTTAGTCTTGCCCTCTGAAGAAGCAGTAATTGATGCAATGACTAGTCTGGACAAACCCTGGGATGATCTCCATCATAGATCATACTTCCTCCCAAAGTTAAACAAAATCGAAGCTGGAGAATTCACCTTGATTATGAATGGAGATAGGTCTTGTCCTATTAATCCTTTATCTACACATGAGATTTATGCCAAGGGTAATATGGAAAGCATCACTGAAACCATATTGATCAATATCTCCAAAACCCCTGGCGTCGTGAAGAATGTCTTTGTCGAAGCTAACTGCTCCCCTGGAGAGATTCAAATCTACACAGATCTACTTAAATAATTCTACAACGTTTTTGCCTGGTCTTACGAGGAAATACCAGGCATCGATCCAAAAATAGTTGAACATGAAATCACAACTTATCTAGATGCCAAGCCTGTTTCCGCAGAGGCTTCGCCTACTTAATCCCAGGAAAGAAATAGCCATTAAGGTTGTGTTGGCAGCCAATTCACCTTTTTTTACTATACTTATAAGCTGCCTACACCAGTGTTTTTCAAACCTTAATTTTTTCGTCGCAATTCTCAAATAAACGACACTTCTATTCATTCTTGTTTTCACGATTGTAAGCGTGAAAACTTGGTCTTTCGAGGTCGCATTAAAATCTTCACTGAATTGTTGTTATCATTCTTGTCTATATACCCATTGCGTTTACATTTTACTTATCATTATGCAGTTGGAAAAACACCTCTTGATCTTTACTCATTTGACATTCTTTGATCGATTATACAATTTTGTTTCATGAGTGACTAAGTTTGTGATCCATTGGTGATTGTATTTACATGTTATTTGATTAAAATCAGTTCACTTGGCACATTGGTTAAACCCTTGGTGTGAATCGTTTCATACAGCACTTGGTATTGATTTTGAATCATTTGTTTGGTTTTAAAAATATGGTATAAATTTTGTTCATGTGAATGACCAATCCACTTAATAAAGGTTTCGATTGATTGATTGAAGTGGTATAGTTGTAACATATGCATTGTGATTTGAATAGTTTAAGCGTCGACGGTTGTACCATGGTAATGACTATTCTGCATGAGCAGAAATAACTCCACCACCTTCATACAATATGTCATTAATGCTTACCCTTATCCCTGTTCCACCTCTGCTAGCATCGGGTAAGCCTTGAGCGTTATTCCCMTACATATGCTGTGATTCAAACCCTGGCTCGTTCACATCACTTACCGTGTGCTCCTCTCTATGGCACCGGTGGTGCGAATAGAGCCGAATGGTAGTCAAGCCCTGCTACTGTTTGATAACGCCCGGAAAGATTTATAAGATAATGGTTGGCTCACGTTTKTACAAAGGTTCGAGGGTTTTAATCTGTATGTTGTACAACAATTTTCCCTTACCTTTGATGGGTGTAGGGCCAAAGTAGGTGACATTCAGTTTGAAATCAGTGAAGAGTTCATCAACTCTACCACATGATTAGCAACCATGGGCCAGCGATGGTTTAAAAAATCTAAAGTTGATGAGGTGCCATGGCCATTACTGTTCGTATCACAAAATTTCATATCCTGTGACAAAGGTATGCCTATTTCCACGCTTAAACCAAGGTGGCATGATCTTTTGATAGTGGTTAAACAATTCGTGACCTGTGAGGGTCGGTATGGACTAGTTTTTCTTTATCACCTTCGACTGTTAATGAATTTCATGGATTATCCATTGAATATGCCATTTTACTTCCAACGTAGTCTTTATAAAATGGCTAAGAGGTTCAAATGAGAGAAGGCCGATTAAATCTTGTTTCACCATGGCCTGATCAGACTCATCGTCATTCATCATTTAAACCTCCACGACAATAGTTGGCAATCTTTTCTCTCTCGGAATGGTTTTGTTGATTCAGAGTCTATCCAAATTGATAAGTCTATGGTTAGTGAGACTAAGGTCGGGCCACTCGTGCCTTTTCATGCCCTTCTACCCTCTCCCAAACCCTCGGTCAATCCTGATATTGACCTACCCGACATTGTAATAGACAAGACAGAGGCTATTAAAAAGCATGTGAGCAAGAAGGTCAAGGGTAACCCTACTGTCGATGGAAAAGGTAAAAAGAATGCTTGACTTATATCGAGACTTGCCCAGAATAAACCTAAAACTAGTGTTGATCAAAAGCCCATAGTCCTCAGTGAAGACTCTGACTCTGACATCGAGCGCTTCCTAGATAGTGAGTACCCTTACTCCCAAGGTCTATGCTCTGAGCCACCCTATGACTTTGTTTCTAATTTACCCCCTTGCCTCAGGAACAATCCTAGCTACCCAGGGATCAAGATACCTAACGAAACCCTCGGTGATTTAAATAAACCCTCACCTGCATTTTCGAAGCTCGGGCAGTCGTCATGCAACCAGTGTAATGTGTGGTTGGAACGCTACTATACCGACATTCCCTTATTACAGTCGAAAATCAAATCATTGGAAAACCAAGTTGCAGCGTTGACAAATGAAAGGGAGAAGCTTCAAGCTAATGACAAGAAGCAAAAAACCATTGGTTCCATCATTTTTAGGAATGTCGAATCGGCTACAGCCTTCGTCAATTCCAAACTGTCATGTCCTAGTTTTCTACTCATTATCCAAGTATGAATCTCGATATCAATTTCATTTTATCAATTKCTTGGATTAATATAATGAATCGAGTTTTGGTGTACGGTTGATTATGTCCATTATTCGAAATGACTCTATCATAGTTTGTTTATCAAAAACGGTTATRTATGAACCCTGTATAGTAGGCTTATTTTACTAAAATTAAATGTACATATGATTTGGTTATACGATTTGTCGTGCTCAGCTTAGTAGAAGCGATCGATTGGTTTTGACTTGGTGTGGTTCGCTTTAGAAACTTTCTGTTAGTTTGAATTAATGTGATTAATGAAGTTTGGTTTTTCTTGGATTTTGTTTGCATCTGACCTGTACAGGAGATTTTTATGCTAAGATTAAAGAACGACTATGTTTTGATTTGGTATGATTTCGTTGTGGTTGGATCATATCGGCTCTGATTTAGTTTTTGTGATGTGATTTTGGAACGATTCCGTGAGCTTGAATTGTTATGATTTTTTAACATATTATGCGTCATTATTAATGATTGGTTTAATAAATATGATGTAATCTTCTAATTTAGGAATACCACTCTGCTCGACTTCGATTTGGAAAAAAAAACTCTGTTTTGTATGGAATCGATATTCTCATTTAGCCTATGTCGAGGATCTATTGGCAAAAATTGCAGAAATAATGTTAATTCATAACGATTCTGCCGGCCTTAAACTGTTTTGATTCGTTCCTATTTTGATTTGATTTGCAAGTGATTAGCATGATCGTTTATATTTAATATAGTTATATCAAATTTGAAAACATTCTTGTTGATTTTGTTTGGATTTGAAGGGATCTTGTGGATAACTGAAGCAACTATTTGTGTTGATTTCAATTGGTCTGTGAAACGATTTCATTGCTGTTGATTTATCCAATACGATTCTGTTTACCCGATTTTGTGACAACAAATGAAATAGAGTACATACATCTCTGTAATCATTCGATTGATCTTAGTCTTGTTTGCTCTCAAATTAGTATAACAATTTTGATTTGAATGATTCATTTTTCTTTCAAATAGCAATTAGATATTTGTTTAATAGTGTGAATTTAATTAATTGAGTTTTGAATTGGTTTAATACGATTTTGTGTTTGATTTAGAACAGCTACAGAATCGCAAGATTCTGTAGCTAGTCTTTAGAATTAGATTTTTATCAGTTTCATCAGCAAAATATCCTCTTTACTTGTCCATTTTTTTCCTCTTTCATGTACATTTGAATTGCATTGGGCATGCTGTGGCAGTCTAGGAGATATTTATGTGATATAGTTTTATTTTTAAGATGATTAGTTTGAGTTAGAGATAGAAACTTGGGATATTTTCCCAGATTTGTGTAAACAGTTTTGATAACTTCCACATGGATGTTTTACCCTGTGGGAGGTCTTTAAATACTTATTATTTTTTGTAATAAGGTGCATCCTCACTTGTGGAAGAACCAGGCTATGGATTTATGATACAAACTGAGACGAGAGTTGATGTCTTGTAACAGCTTTCGCTTTCAATATATCAAACTTTTGTTTCTAGTTTTATGCATGTCAGTTTGCAGTTGATTATAGACTACTTTAGCTATCATAATCTATTGCAGGTTGATGTGATTCGATTAATATGATATCCATATCTGATCTCTTTCATTATTTTTAAAGTACAACAATTACTTTGTTTCAATTAATGAATGACATGTTTCTCTTCTTTATTAATTGAATCATTTTGTATAGATTTTTGCATACAGATTTATCTAACTGTAAAGATTTATAAATCATAAGGTTGTTGTAAATTTTTATGTCTTGTTTTTCCTATAATTATATTTAAAGAGAACTACAACTTTCCGTTTACGAGAAGCTCTTGGAGAATCTGGTGCGGGTTTCCTCCCTCCGATCAGCTAAGACAATCATTGCATACATGATAAACCTAGAGCGTTTCTTTAGGTTAGTTTGTTCTTTATTTGATAGTTAATTTGTTAGTATAATTTAAGCAGTTTAGTTAGATATATGTGTGGTTTAGATTTGTAGTTAGAGTTAGTATTTTAGTTGTTTAATTTAGATAGTTTTTATTTTATTTATTTTTCATAAAATCATAAAAATAAAAAAAAACAATAKCTCTCATTGTCTTAGGATAGAATACAAATGAGTTTTTCAGGTTTTCATTCAAATATATAAATTGTAAATATTGTACATTTGTGAATAAGATTTATTTCTGTTAGTAGTTAGATATTTAATTTCTTAGAGTTAKCATAGTATTAGATAGTAGATTGTATATATAATAGTTAGATTTGTTTAGTTTGTTTTAATAGTTATTTTTAGTTAGATTAGTAATTTTAGAGTAGTTTTCTTTTTGTTTTCTTAGGACTTAGATCRGCTAACAGAGCCGCTAAACCCATCAGGGTGGGTTATCCAAAATGGCTTGGGTTATTAGAAAACCTTGAACCAGATCCACTCTCCCAGTTGACAGACGGTCAATTTTGCCCRTCAAGAAATGGTGCTAGAAGGAGGGCCTGAAATTAATTAATGGCACGAGGAGGTCACAAGACTCCCCCGCCACCTAATCGCTCACCTATAGTGAMTAGAAGCCATTCGAACGAAAATATTCCCCTTCAAACAGCAACCACATCAACCGATGAGCTGTGAATCACAGTTGAGCCAACAACCCCTAATCCTACAGGTGGTGAAATACAAGAGATTGTCCGTCAATCTCTCATAAGAAATCATGGTGCCTTAGCCCGTGTGAGGCAACCAAACCGTCCGTTGGACCAACCTTTGGATTTCTCTGATATCAAAGAACAATTAGGAGGCACTAACCTCACTGTGAATCCTACAGATCCAACCCTAAATCCTGCTGCAGGAGGATCTGGGATACCTCCTTCACCACCTCCATTATCTCCTTCCTCTTCTGGAGGAGGTTCCTCTGACGAAGGCAGTTCCCCTTCTCATCCTTCCACACCGATTACACCAATGGAAAACCAGAACAACCCTGCTAGACCTTGGCTTGATCAGGATGCCGTAGCTATACCTGGAGCTCAGTATCCCTTACCTAAACATCCGGAGAAATGGCTTCCCAAGTTTGACCCTGATTCTAAACAGATCGCTGAAGATCACATTAAAAAGTTTATGTTAGCCATAAGACTCCGCGATGTCAAACATGAAGACGTTGTCTGTAGGTTGTCCCCCTATACTTTCGAAGGCAATGCATCTACATGGTACTTTTCCCAACAACCTCATACCATCGTGTCTTGGGAAAATTTTGAGTCATGCTTTTTGGAAAAGTTCAGATATGGTAAGCTTCCGGAAGTCCTAGTCATGGACCTTTCTAGCTTAAGAATGAACCCAAAAGAAAAAGTTAAAGACTTTAATCAAAGATTCTTAACACTTAAAAACCAAATCCCTATGGATTCCATGCCTGCGAGAATCTTATAATATAATACTACACTAAAGCTTTGCATCAAAGTATAGTTATTTGGGTTAAACGATCTAAGAAAGCCACATTGTTAGAATCCTTCAAAGAGGCCAGCCAGATTGAAAAAGACATACTTAGTCTTAAATACTCTACTAGCAACGAAACAGAGACTAGTTCTTCTTCCAAAAATAAGATCGAAATCCTCCCCAGACCCGCTCAAAGTAAAACACAACCTGAAAGCTCTGATTTAGAAAACTTAACTAAAGTTGTTCAAAAACTGTCAAATCAAGTTATAGACTTGAAAAGGATGACCGAAGAATCTTCTTTGAGAAAAGGGCCTTACAAACCCCCGTTCCGGAAGCCTTTTCCCACTAACTGACCTAATCCAACCACCAAAGGCCTTAATCTAGAAAGTCTGGAATGCGCCCTTCAAACAATTCTAAAAGCCTAAGATAACTTGATGCCTCCTGAGATTCCTGAGGAGGTATTTGAAAAATTGACAGTTCAAGAAGAGGAGTCTTCTCCAAACATTTTTGGACACTTCTCGTATAGCATATTTCAAGCTAACTTCGAGACACTACATCCCTATAATACCAAGAGTAAGACAACAAACAAAGCTTCTGCCGAAAACACTACAACTTCGCCTCCAAAGCAATCTAAATTAGCTAAGACTAAACAGAGTAATGTGAACCCAAACTTAAATTATGATGTAGTTGAATATCTTAAAAAGTTGAGAGCTAACATTTATGTTTATGAGTTATTGAAATTTCCATTTCTGCTACAAAAAATGTTACAGAATATCTCAGAGAATGGAAAAAATGGTAATTCAAGTGGTAACAAGAATGTGCAGAACAAAGTTCCTCAGAAGACTTCCACTAAAAACAA
Source organism: Picea mariana (assembly GCA_032191745.1). Classification (NCBI taxonomy): domain Eukaryota; kingdom Viridiplantae; phylum Streptophyta; class Pinopsida; order Pinales; family Pinaceae; genus Picea; species Picea mariana. Next base: position 25,852 of record JASDQU010818487.1, on the reverse strand, counting down.
TTATGATCCTCAATATAAACAAAGCCTTCCTATAAATAATGTAAATAATGTAKATAAAGTAGTTTTAGAAACTGCGAGTAAAATGCCACAAACTACCACCCTTAGCACTCGCAAAAATGTACCTCCATTTTTGTTAACTTTTGAAATCTTTAATAGAAACGTGCACAATTGTATGGTAGACTCAGGAGCGTCATCCAATGTGATGCCATGGTCTGTATGCCAGAAGATTAATGCCAAAGTTGAACCATCTACTTTAAAAATCATACAACTTGATCAGACCAATGTTAAAGTTATAGGCGAACTAAAGAATGTGCTTATTAGATTATCGTCTAACCCCAAGGTTCATCAGGTTATTGATATTATTTTTGTGGATATTCCATAAGTGTATGGTCTGTTTTTAAGTAGGGACTGGTCGGAACAGCTACACGGCTATTTCGTTACAGATTGGTCTCACCTATGGCTCCCAGAGAATGGAAAGCCTAAGAAGATCAAGGTAAATCGTGAACGCTACCTTAAGTTCACGGTTATTGATTTGAATGATCCCAATGAACCATTTACACCTTCTACTGATTCACCCAAAGTACAAGGGATGGATACCTTTTTCGGCAATTTCA